>VSMD01076839.1:0-154585 GCA_008750895.1 Mirza zaza | reverse complement strand
AAAAGTGAAATATATATTAATCATGGTCTGATGAGTATGTCAAGAATAACCATGTCAGTTTCTTTATGTAATTTAAAGTAGAGTTCTGCAGCCTTAGCATAGATTTACTGTCACAGGACTGTTTCTTAGTATTCTTGGCTATATTTATATCCAAAGTTACAGGTTTTCTTGTAGACTTCAATATATGCATAGTGTTAACAAAAGTTTTTTTCATGCATGCATTCTATCATAAATATTACAAACAAATTTAAAGAGAATTCACATAGCTGCCAAGCTTAGGAAAAGGGCAATTTTAAAACCATATTTTGCAATTGGTATCTCTGACTACTTGTAAAAATAGAAGGCCAAATAACTATCTATCAACAATGAATTGTTTGGTGATCAGATAGTGTAAAAGTTATCCCAAAGCTAGAAATACACACAGTTGTGGGAAAACATGACAGACAAGGAATGGAATAGGGCTATGATTATGTAAACTCCTATTGTGACTATGAGAGAAAAGTATCAATTATTTGGGAAGTCTTACTTTTCACTTTGTATGCAGATATGTTGTCAACAATACAGGTTCATATAAAAAGGGGAGGACAATTTCTTCTGTTCTCTGAATTTTCATTTTTGAGTAAATCATTGCTATTACTTCAGAAAACTGGTCCTTCATTCTATTTTTTGCAATTTTTTCATGTGATGTGCAAGAAGGAAAAGTTTAAAAGGTGATATTCAAAATAAACAATCTATCACTTGACATGCTAAAATACACACTACATGGCAAAGCATTTGTTAAAAGTATAATCTTACCTTTATCTTCTCTGAGGAGTCAAACATCTCGTCCTGTATCAGAAGCATATATATACTTTGTCACTTGTTTCTTCTCTTTTACTTTCTTTATAATTTAAATATCTAAATTTACACTTAAGTTTAATAGATCAAGCAAATTTGGCACAAGTAAGCACCAGTAGTATACCAAGCATTCATTAAACATGATTATATAACATATAATTTATATATATATATATATATGTATATATATCACTTAAGCTTGTGATCATGGATGAAATGGATGGTTTAAAAACATTGAAGGAGTAAAATAAAAAGGAATTTCTGGATTAAAACAGCAACGATTTATTCTTTTTCATGTTTCTATGGGTCTGTAAACTGGGCAGGATTTGGCTGAGTACTTCATGTGCTCCACATGATAAGTCAGTGGGATCATTCACAGCTATATTCAGTTGGTGGCTAGCCATAGCCGAAAGGTCCCAGAAGGCTTCATCTCATGTGTCTGGTGCTTCAGTACTCCTCTTCCTGACCTTTATCTTGCTATAGGATTTAACTCGGGTTTTCTTATGGCTTCGTAGCTGGATTCCAAGATAGAGTTTTTGAAAAGAAACAGATCAAATGTGCAAGTAGTTATCAAGCCTCTGCTTGTTTCATACTTGCTAATGTACCATTGACTAAACCAAATCAGCTTACCAAGCTCAAAGTCAACAAGAGAGAGGACTAGGGAAGGGTGTGGCTGTCTGGAGACATGGCTTATTGGGAAGTGCGGACATAACACTCAACCACAGTATTTAAAAACAATACAGAAAAACCAATTGAGAGGCTGGATATCCAAGAAAAAGTTGTCAGTTTTTCAAAATTTCAGAGAATGTGGGGAGACCTGGGTGGATTGGATTTAGAAAGGAAAGAGGGCATCTTTGTGTCATATCAATAAGGAAGTGAGTAAAGATGAATGGAGATGTAAGTAGATTTCTATCTTTAATCCTAGAGGACATTTTCTTTAGATGGCTTCAATTTTTTTCTCTTAAACAGGAGGCAGAATTGTCAGCTATGTGTGAGGGAAAGGAGGAAAAGGGGTTGGACATTTTAGGAGGGAAAGGGCTTAAAATCGTCATGAAAATTAAGGGAGTGAGAATTACAAATTCTCATAAATTGCAAAAAGTTGCATGGCTGGCAAGAGGCAAAAGTCATGCTCTTTTCTTTACATCACAACTATTTCTCAGGAATTCAGTGAAACATTCACTTAGTTGAACTCCTATTCGCTTTACTGAATGGAAGCCATGTAGCCTGGTGAATAAGAGTGGAGTTCCCAGGTCATAATAGTGGGGTAGCAGTGTTTGGATTTTAGTGGCAGCTACACATTTATTAGTTATTTGACTTGGGAAAGCAATTTAGCCTCCATTTCTCTGTGTTTCTTCATCTCTTAAATCAGGATCACTAAAGCATATAATGGAAGAATTTAACTAAATAAAATAATATTGTAAGGTGATTAGCTTAGTGCCTGAAACAATAAGCATGTAGTAAATTATAGATATCTTATGATTATTTTTAGTAATAGTTTTCAAAACTGGCACTGATCAAAATATATTATAATTTTGAGAAAAATAAAATACTAGAGAATATGAAATAATAAATGCGAATATCTTTTTGTGGAGCAATGGTCATTTTCCCATAATCATTACAAAGCACCTATCATGTATCATTTAGCCTACTAAGTACTAGCAACTGTTTATTAAATTAATGAAATGAGACATTCATGTATGTTATGTGTTCAAGTCAATTTCACTGGTTTGCCTTTCCCTGCCTTTCACTGCATTCAGAAATTCAAAATTGATTTGATATAACTGAAGCAGAAAAATCATTAGTAAAGTATGTAAGTAAATCTGGCAAACAATTTTCCATTCAGACAAGCACAAATGGAAAACCGATCCACAAGTAATCAGTCCCTTCGTTCCTGAGACCAGGAAAGACCATGGTGCCAACAGGAAAAGTAATTAGAGACGCTAAAATTCCCCAAGGCATTACATAATGAAATCTCGGTTAATTTGGGATTATTTTTAACTTTCAATTATCTACAAAATCCCTGCATCCTTTTTAGCATGTGTTTGTGTGTATATACTATATCAAATGGAAATCTTGATTAGTTGGCTAGTTAGTGGATGTTTGCTATGATATTTGCATATCCATATTATATATACTGACTACATATTGTTGACTATGAAATTTTAAATATATTTGCAATTATGAGAATAAAGAAACATTATTCCCTTATTTGCAATGTTTTTGTTTTGTTTTGTTTTTACCTGATTGCCTGTGATATAAGAAAGCCACCTTGATGCACAAAGTAAGTGGAATTTAATTTGGGACTTGGTTTAGAGAGTTAAGTGTGAGAGAGTTGGTTCATAAATTAAGAAGAACAGCAATCTCAATGGTTAGGAGAAAGGAAATAATAGAATGTATTTAAATGATGTTCCTTTAGGCATACATAACAGTGTGTCTAGAGGCCATTGATTCAAAATTAGACTTTAGAAGTTATAGCATCTGCATTTATGTATTTTCATACTTAATTTGTATCACTTAGATATGTGCAATGTATCCTTATAGACTGGCATTTGTAATCCAGAACCTAAATAAATAGCCATTACAATTGATTTTAAAGAAAATTATGACTGATCAGCTGTAATTTCCTCGGCAAAATTTTGACTTGAGAGCAAATTTACACCATGGAGCTATAGTTTGTCATAATCATTGAATTATAGTCACAAAGAAATTCAAATTAATATTAATTATGTAGTTTCTACAGTTGTTAAGAAAAGATATAATGACCATATCATAGTAGCAGTAAACATGGAGAAAAATGATCTCTTCTCTTAAATTGCTTCTTAAATTTTCCAAAAATATCAAGGGAAGATATCAAAACTCATTCAACATATATTGCTTATATAACAATGAAATAAACAACAATATATTGAAGGTAGTTTAAAGTTTGTGGAATATAATTTGAGTGGCAGAGTAAGTGCCAAGCAATACATTGTTGGAAAGCATCACGGCCTCAGACTCCAAGGCATTTATTTGCAAGCTTTCTAGGAGGGTTACATTATGCAATCACTGTGAGCTGCCTTGCTTTGAATCTCAGCTCTACCACGTACCAGCTGTTCTGCTTTAGGCAAGTTACTTAATCTTTCTAAGTCTAAATTTTGTTCTTTGTAAACTGAAGAAAATAATATCACCTTTATTTATATATTATGAGCATTTAATAATAAAAATAATAGCAATTCTCATTAAATTTATTATATGCAAACTTTGGAGTCAACCATTACTCAAATACCATAGATAGATAAATAGATAGATAGATAGATACATACATACATACATATATACAAACACACACACACACACAGTCTGTTCAGAAAATATCCAGCTATTTTTGGATAGCCCTGATATATATGATTTTGAACAGCCCTTGTATATATGATTTTGTATAATCCAATGAACAGTTATATGCATTAGACGTCATTATTACCATTTCAAAGACGAGGAACTAGACACTAGAAAGCATAAATAATTTACCAACACACGAAACATGAGAAGCATTTAGTAGAGTACCTGGCTGTCCCACCCACTCTACAGCAGCCTGATATTTTCCTTTCTGAGCTTTTAGTGTCTACTAAATTGTCTTTACAGCCAAACTTTGACAATTGTCACCAAAACAGATTTCTCATTTACGGATAATTTTAACATAACCCCGTTTGCTGAAAAACTCAAGCCCTCCTCCCCAGCATAAAAAATAAAGTGAATCATTGTAAGAAACTAAACCATAGGAACTAAAGCCTTAAGTATAGATCATTCAGAAATGTAGGCAACAGTTATTTATTGAGCTCCCACTGTATGGCAATTAAAAGTTAAAATCATTTTAACATTGAAGAATTAGGTTTTGAAGATAGGGTCACATAATCTTAAAGGTAGACAACTCCATTTAGAATCCCCTGTTTTATGTTCACCATTCTAGGTGAGAAGTAAATAGTTGGCCAGGAATAGAGAAAACTCAATGGCACATTTCTGCCTCATAATATTGAGTATGCAGATAAAATCAAACATTTGCATATTTTTTGATGTTTTTCTTGACGTCAGAGTTTCCTGGTTTTAAATCCCTGTCCAACTCATACTCCAGGATTTATGACTTGAACACACTGTTTAGTTCTTTTAACCTTCATTTGCTCACAAAATAGATGGGGATAATAATATTTAACTTACAAGAATAGCCAAATATGAATAAAGTGTATTTAAAGCACTTCCCATACTGCCTAACATAGAGTGAAATGCAATAAATGGGAGCAAACATTAAAATCTACTAAAAATATGATGCAACAGGAAGTACCAGGGCTTAGGAACCCAAATCTCTCCTAGAGGATAGGAAGCATGCCTGTGTTTTCTTCTTGACTTCAAAAGCTACTCACTACACAAACATCCTTGCAGGAACAGATCAAAATAAAAGACAATCTCTCTGCTGGCAAGATATGCTAAAATGGCAGAGACTCATGAAGAATTATCTTCCAACAGGAATCAGCAGTATCAGAATGGTTCTATATTTGACATCAAGGTCAATACCATTTCAAGTCAACACTTAAATCAGAACTTACTTTCCTTCAGAAGCTAGTGTAGTTGTAAAGAAAAGAAATCAACCTGTGTATGACATAACAGAGAAGAGTTATTTATATTTAAAAATTATGTAGTACTGTGTGCTCTGGAAATACTAGTCCATTTAATTTTCAAAATAAGTGTAGGAAGGAAGTACTATTATTATACTACCTAACACAAGAGAAAACTGAAACCTGGAGAGGGTAAGTAATTTGTACCAGGTCACATATCTAGTAAATAGTGGAGCCAAGTTTTGAACCTAGGCAGTTGGACTTGAGGTTCACTAGTCTTAACTGTAATCTTTCTCTGTCTATGTAGTAGAGCCTGGGGCAATCTAGTGAATCAGCATCTGCTAAGAATCACTCTCTTCCCTTCCCCTCTATTTTTCTTAACTATATTTAGAGAACAAAATATGTGTATATTCTGAACCAGCTTCATTTCAATTTTTGACTTAATTGAATTTGTGTTTTGATGGTGACAATAATATGTAAAATAAGAAACTTCTTTTATCTTAAGGGAAAATAGCTGGCTGTTTTGAGTTATGTCTGGCTGGCACATATATGTGTGGAAGGGAGACATTGCAAATAAGGGAATTTCTCAGGTTCTATTCAAGTTGGATTTTCTGAATAATATAAAACAAAATGTTTCATCTTCAAAGCCTTGAGGATAGGACAGAATGCACTTATTTGAATCAAGCATCTCAATGGGATGCCTTTTCTGTTACAAATGTGGAATAGAGCAGCAAAACCAATTAATACTTAGTCATATTTCTTTTAACTCATAGGTAAAGTATAGAGGAAGGAGGAAGAAATACAGCAAGAAAGATTTTCCATCTCAACCAAATTTGTGTGGCCTCCATACACCTCATAAGCTCTACTCCTAGCCAAGCAAATGATCTAATATTAATATCTGTCATACAGAAAGGCAATCTTGTCTTTTAACAATGCCCTTTCTGGCTCCAGAGTTCAATTCTTCCTTCACACATTAAGACAGTGTCAAAAAATTATAATGACTAATGCAAGGTTGAATTTTAGCACTTCTTGTTAAATCCAAGTTTCCGAAGCATGCAGTTTCATTATCATTTTATAGCATCTCCCTTTCAGTCACAGAGGAAAAAAAAAGTGGTATCTACATTTTAGTGGTTTAAAAATTAAAATTATCTGATATTCTCCTTGGGAACATATATTCAATTATATAAAACCTTATTCTTAATATATTACATCGACTCCTAAGAAAAAAATTCAGACATGTCATTTGGTTTGAATGATGTGTAACAAAATTAACTTTTCTTTGCTATTTGCCAAATAAAAATCAATTTCATCAGATTGGCTGCTGGAGACAGAAAAATAAAGACATTATCTCATCAAGGACAAGTGTACTCTCTTCCTCTTTTTGGATAGCATAAGAGAAACACTGACAGTGTGGAATCTGATAAGATATAACTCAAAAGGACAAAATTTGTTTTTAGATATTTCAAGCTAAGTTGCCTACCACATTGTGGGTGCCTTCATGCTTTCTTGTCTATCTTTGTTACTAAAATTAATTTTGGGGAAGTTTTCATTAAATTAGAGAGATTTATGGATGGAATGAAACTTGGAAATTACTTTACATCTCCTAACCCAATCCTTACACTTTTACAGTTATAATTGAATTGAATCAAGTTGGAATTGAAATGATATTCAAGAATGGAAGGACAAACATATCAGTTTCTGGTTCAACATTAATGTAATCTTTAATATCTAGCACACATCATATATAGTATACTTAGCTTGATTGATAGCACTTAAAGTTTTCTTTAAATTTTGAACAAAATAAATAATACATTTATAGAAATAATAATCATGAGAGAACAGAAATGGAGGTTTCCTAGAAGAATGAAATGTAGAGCTTTGTGGGGCTCATCAATTACAAATATGAGCTTTCAGTTTCCAACTACTGTGAATAGTACCAACTCAGTCAGGTGGATACCACTGCTTCGAGTCCATCAGTCATGGTGGATGGGCCTTAGAAAATGACAGATAGGGATTATGCAAGGCTGGAGCAGTCTAGAACCATAGTTTTCCTATTTTTTTATAGAGTTCTAGGGGAAGTGAGACTAGGATTGACAGCTGAGGTTTCTACCTTATTGCCTATATTCATAAAAATAAATTGCTAGCCATGCTACAATAACATATTTCTCAGTTTTGTTGTTATTTGAGTCAGACCAGGCCATGGCTTCTCATACTGTATCTTTATAAGTGTGAAAAATCTAAAATAAACTGAAAGGCCACATGTTTTTAAAAAACAGAAAAGAATGCACTTCTTATAGAAATTAGTATTTTTATTATGATTCAAAATTTATCTCTATGACTACTATAATAAAAAAAACAATCCTTATAAAAACCATGATGATAAAAAGTAAACATAATAAAAATATTAAACTATATTTTTCAATTTTAAAATAACAAGGATTTCTTTTAGTGTGTGCATAAAACAAGTGATACCACTATAAAATGCACTAAAGTATCAACTGGAAAACTGCGTATGTTGTGCTAATAAACTCTGAGTATTTGAAAATGTTTGATTTCCTCATCTTTGTCAGGCATCATCATTGTCCTTCATGTACCAGTCTCTCTCACAAGCCTGTGCAGGGATTTAAGAGCAAGAAATCAAAGAAGAAGAAGCAGATTCAGGAGGAAAAAAAGGTATTGACAAAATAATGAAAAATAATTATGGAAAATGCATTTATTTGCAAAAAAATTCAGCCTTGAATATTGATATAACCCATAATAGGAGTTGCTCTTTAAAAAATATTCTTTGTAAATATCTAATTCGACCATCTTTAAGACTTTGTAGTTTCTGTCTATGAAGGAGATGATGTTAACATATTAGTTATCTAGCCATGTAAGGTTTCCCAGTGTGGGGAATATACGATATGACTAAAAAAATAATGAGCCAGATATTTCCATAAGAAACACAGAAAATTGACCTGTCTTTTAAAATTAGGCATTGGAAATCTAAAGTAATACTTTATTCCTGTCCATGACACCAGGTTTTGTTGTGTGTTACCGCTGCCATGGCACTATTAGAAGATTCTGGTAATGAGACCTCTGCAGGTCTCTCTTCCTCATATATTCACAGTGTGACAGCTCGTGGAGCTAAATATATTTCCAATGCCTTCTCGCTGCAGGGAATTCTCATAGTGAGGGAGTCATTCCTAGATTCTCTCCTGTATAAGGGTATAAGGAACCCTCCATTGGAGGCAGATTATAAGGACTTCTACTTACTGAGAAAAGATATCTTTGGATGCTTTGCTAGCAGGTGAAGAGGGGAAATTTCGAGACTTCCTGCTGAGTCTGCTTGGGTTTTTCAAGCGCAATCATTTGGAAGTGTGGTTTAGCTTTTTGAAAGGTAAATTAACATAAAGATCCCAAGTAAAACACATCATAGTAGTTTCTACCACACAACAGAGCAAATAATTTAATTCCATACATCATGTATATATAGACTTGATATACATTGTATATACAAATAAAATCTAACCTAGGAATCATATCTTGCTCTGGAAGCCACTAAAGTTGAAATTATTTTCACAAGTGACTAATAAACACACAAATGCTATTCTGTGTCCAGTTACTAAATTAATGTGTTAAGAAATCACTGAATGTTAAAACTTGATTTCACAGTTTATATATTTCTGACATGAAGGGAGTCAAGAGAAAAATACAGGTTGAATCCATGTAAACAAAGATTAATCTCATTCGACTGTAGAGTAAAACTGAGTGCCTGCAGATGGATAACTGACTCTGCCTAAAAAGGGATCAATTTATCTTTATAGATGAAGAAGAATTTTCATAACTATCATCTTTACACTTTTAAAAACTTATTAACTAGATATGCAGATGCAAACATGTATGGTTGCTAAACATTAAGCTATATATACTTCAAAATAATTCATTCTATTTTTATCTTATCATTTAATCGATTTTTCTTCTCAAATATATACTACTATTTTAGTAAAACTGTTTAATTGTCCATATTACTAATGCATGCAATGAAACACTGTAGCTGGCCTAGCATACATTATACAGAATGTTTAGTAAAGATTTTCATTTCTGTTTATAATCTAGATATGATCACAAATGCATTAACCTAAAAATAGTTTCTTCCTCTTTTAGACATTTCTGTGCATCTAGAGGAGCTTGAAGTATTCAGATGTTAAAATAATTCACTTTCCAAGCACAGCAAAAGAGCCCAGAATTCCGTGACCCACACCCACACCCCTGACTGAGAGTCTATGAATAACAGCCAATAATGATATAAAACACAATTTTTACTTCTTTTCTTTCATTATCACCTATTATTGCTAAACACAAAACTCTGGTTTCTATTAAACTTGCTTCTGAAGCTTTTATCTCTCCTCTTTGCCTCATAATAGCAGATGCTGCTGTGATATTCTATAGTGTCTTCATGTGGTTGTCTATACTGCAAAGCATTGTGCATCATTTTATTGGAGGGAGTGGATCAAGAGCAAGGTGGGATAAATTAATCCATTATCAACAAATGCATGAAACACATCAAAGTTTTACAACTTATCCTGTTGTTAGAGCAATATGCATCTTTAGGACACCTACTCACTTAGAAAGAAACATGACAGGTGAAGGCTAGTTTTGCTCTTTAAAATCTGCAGAATGTTATGTATTATTAATCTATATAATAATCTCAGCAGGGAATACAGAAAAGAGTTATGCTTGTTTATAAATGTAAAGATGTTCAAATTGCCTTATTGCATTGCCTGGTAATATTAAAACTAAAATTTTGTGGCACTTCTAACCTTCCTAAATGTGTTAAAAATATTTTTTTTTACTTGCTGAGAGCCCCCTCAATGGAATTAGAAGAGGTGGTTATTTCTATTTTATAAAATCAAACACTGATTTCCAGAGAGCTTATCTATTTAAGTTCAGGAGTTGAGCACAGCCTTTTTGGTTCTCTGTACATACTTCCAAAATTTACATGAAGCCCAAAAGTAATTTTACAGATCCATCTTTTAGGAACCAGTCTGTTTATTTTATGTTTTATAATACTATGCTAAGCTAAAAATTAATGTAATGTAATCTCTGAATAAACTATAGATTTCTCCCTTATTCTGAAGAATAAAGGTTACAGACTTGTATATTGCATCTCAGTTCATCTTGGTTACTCATAAAATAAAAGAATTTTATGTTATTAATTATTGAAAAACAACTGCTAAAATATATATTCAAATTTAAATATGCTTTTTATGCCTATAAGAATTGTCATCTGTGTGTATACTTCCTGTTAATAGCCAAACACTTAAGGTACAAATAAAATCTTATGAATTCACAGTTGTCTAATGATAGTACTGGAGTAGAATGAATTTGTGAATTGGTGTTGCTTTTTCTTTTCTTCAAGTTTTTTTCAAGTTGAAACACAATTATTATAGTCTAAGAATCATAAATATGATTCAGACTAATTTACTTTTGCTTGCATTGATATATTGTTTTGGTATCTATTTCTTTCTAATATAACAACTTAAGTATTTCATTTTGTTAATTATGTCAATAACAACAGAGTTGCTGGAAGAGTAATCATAGGAACTATTTATAAATGGTAATTTTATGTCAATATTTTATATGTCTGAGCTTATTTAATGATCAAAACAACCATGCTAGGTAGACATGAAACAAAGGAAGAAAGTGAAGACAAAAAGTATTTAGATAAAATCTCCCTGTTACAAAACTAGTTGATGAACTGAACCCTAGTTTACTTGGTGAGGCAGCACTTACCTTAAACAACATGATATTCTCCATCCATATTTTGCTTATTAAATAATACAATCTTCTAAAATTAAATTGTTTAATATTTACTTGTCACAACCAACAGATAATATGTGTCTCATCCATTCTCATGAGGGAGGCACACACAATTTAAAAATAGAGACATACTGATTGATGGGGAGGGGGGTGCTAAGAGCTCCAAATTCTATCAAACTCATTTAATGGTACAGCATTCATTTAGTTTTCTAAATTTTTTTTTTTTTTTTTTTTTTTGAGACAGAGTCTTACTCTGTTGCCGGGCTAGAGTGCTGTGGCATCAGCCTAGTTTACAGCAAACTCAAACTCCTGGGCTCAAGCGATTCCCTCCTGCCTCAGACTCCGGAGTAGCTGAGACCATACATAAACACACACCATCAGGCCCAGCTAATGTTTTCTATGTTTAGTAGACACGAGGTCTTCCTCTTGCTCAGGCTGGTCTGGAAGTCCTGACCTCAACCGATCCTTCCACCTTGACCTCTCAGAGTGCTAGGATTACAGGTGTCAGCCACTTTGCCTGGCCTCTAAAATCTTTAATTCAATGGTAATGTGAGGATGAGAAAAGTTAGATGCCATTCCCAAGGTGTAATAATAGCAAAATTCAGAGCAGATCATTTTTTAAACCCAGCTCTTCTATAGAAAAATTATTTTTATTGTAATAAAATTAAATGTATAATAATAATGACTCAAAAAGAAATGCAAGAGTACTAATTTCCCTTTCTTAAACTTCATCTGACCAATAAAGTCAGTGATTTTAAGTAGAAATAAGAAATAAAACAAATTGTAAAACACAGAGAGAAAAAAGTAATCAATACCTTTAAGAACATTAGTGCATTTTTGTAAATTAAAGGAAAATATACCTCACTTTGCACATTTCACTATTTTAAATTTTATACATTAATAAAATTATAATTTAAAAATCAATAAAATTTCAAGTGGGCACATAAGATTAAAGAAGTTGAAGCATTCTATTACTTCATACTCAACAATCTCTGTGTTTATTTCAAATCTATCGAAGCACTGTAGAGTTTGGAGACATCATGTGTACTCAAAATTATTAAGTGAGTAAACATTACTAACTGGAAGGTTAAATGTACTTTATTAAAACTCGACAGTAACCACAACAATTACAACTTAGGTCATTAGGAAAATTTCCTATGAAGGAGGATTCTATTATCAAAGCTGTTTAGAATTGCTGGTACGATGTGATAATTAAAAGGAGATAGACAATACATTGGTTTTATTATTGTTTTTAAGTTTTCTTAAGATTTTGCACCCAATTCTTGCCTACATCTGAAAGATGCCTCTCCTTACTCCACCCTTGGAGAATGAGTGTTTGTGCCTCCGTGTAATTATTCAAAAGTATGTAATGAATGTTTACTATGTGTCAGGCAATAATATGAAGTCCAGAGATATGGTGGTGGACATAGCGGCTGAGAAGGATTCTATGAAGAAATGCTTTTTAAATTTAGGTCTGAATGATGGAAATTTGTCATCCATGGAAAGAAAAAGGAAAAGGAAGTTACAGATGGGGTAAACCACATGTGCAAAAGCTTCAGCTTGGGGTATCTAGAAAATGAAAAAAAATAAGGCCATAATAGAGTATACATTAAATTTTACAGTGCAATGAGAAGCTACTGAAGGGTCTGTTATTTTACACAGAAGACTATGGTATTATCTAAATTTCTACCTAATCTGGAGAAAGAAATTTTGTGGAGCAAGTGAGACAGGAGAGCTGGGGAGGCAAGCCTTAGGATTCTTACCTAAATATATCTAACATATCATGCATGGCATGAAAATAGGAAAACAACCAATTAGGACGATATAACTGAATTCTAAGTGTTTAGCAAACAATTTAAAGTTTAAGTGGTATTTCATAGTTTTTGAGATTAATAGCAGCAACAAATGTCTTAAAACTATTTTTATAGTTTATAAAAATTTTATACTTTTCACTTTATCCAAAGCCTTTCCATATTTAAATTTCTAATATTATATTTGGTGTTAATTTGAGAGAGCTGCTAATTGCTTTTTAAAATATTTATACAATAAATGTTTTATAACATGGTAAACATTCTTACTCAAGTGGTTTTTTTACAAAAGAAAGAAAAAAAAATACTAACAAATGAGAGCTGCAATGAAGATAGATACTGTATGAACGTCTATTGTCTAACTGAAAGATTTTCTATTTTAATGGAGTAATATGTCAAAGTAAAGATGTACAAATGACACAGTCTCGTATTTTTTTCTTGTATATTTTTGATATTAGTTGTAAATTGATAATTTGGCTGCTAACTTATATAGATTTAAAGACTACAAAATAATTTATTCAGTATATGTACATATTTGTAAATTGATATCAAGAAGTTCAACAGGAGATGTAATTGTCCATATATTAGTCTTTGTATGTATTTTGAGACTAATACAATATGTACATTTGTGTGTGTGTGTGTGTGTGTATTAATGTATATTAGAGTTAACTGAAAAGATTAGAGAAAGACCTTTGAATTTTAAGACTGACTTCCCAAGCAGAGAAAGTTACTGTTATCCTCTTTCAGGTCTTTAGACAGATGCTACTCAGAACTATATCAGTTACCTTATTTGATAACAAGATTTGAGATATCTGGATAATGTTCCAAGAAGAACAGAAAATAAAGAAAACTCTGAGAGGACTAGCCATAAACATCAAATGGATTCAAATACTCCAAACAATTTATAAATCTTGAACAAACTGATATAATGTCACAGTGAGACTTGAGTCTATTCATAGTTCACACTTCTTACTCCTTATTCACATGAGATAAAAGATTTAGGCAACCTCATAAGCACATGAATTACTGCAGAGTCTGGTCTGAGACTAGTCTTTGTGGACATGGTTCAGATTGTACCAAATCACAAACAAACAAATGAAACAAACTCTTTTCAGCTGGTTTTGAAACTAAAATGTCATGTGTCCAAATGACCATATTTTCTAGTCTCAATAAGCAGGTTAAATAGACATAAATTCCTGTGAAATACTTTTTCCTTGTAATAAAGTACTTAAACATTGGCCTTTTACTCTTTTCAACTATAAGAATAAAACTTGGGGGAAAATGTACTTACTCTCTTATGAAAATAAAACAAAAATAGATACTAATTTGTGGGTTAAATTCCCAACTTTTTCTAAATGTCAAATGTTTGATTTTCATGATTATTCATAATCTAACAAGATACATAAAGTTAGCTATTTGAAAATGTGTTAAATTGTCTGGCCTTTTATTAAAACGAAAGGCAGAAAAAAGCTAATCATATATGACATTGAAAAGCAGAGACTTTCCTTGAACTTTATTATCATACATCTTTACTTTTAAGTACAATGCAACCAGAGATTTTATATTTAAAGTATACATAGCATTATTCTAAAAAGGATACATTTTTGGTCAAAGATTTTGTAAAATGAGAATATTGTAAATCATTATAAATAAAATTGACAAGAATATGTCAGAATATCAAACTCCTTAGTTTAAAATAACACAGAAAAATATTATCTGTTGGCTTTCAAAAGGGAAGCAACTTATGTAACATAAAAAGGGGATTAGTTGTGTTACATAAATCAACATATTAATCCATGGAGGTGAATTTCACTTTAAAGAAAAAGGAGCGGGGCACTGTGCTCACGCCTATAATCCCAGCAACTCAGGAGGCTGAGGTGGAAAGATGGCTTGAGGCCAGGAGATTGAGACCAGCCTGGGCCACATAGGGAGACTCTGTCTCTAAAAAAGAAAGAAAGAAAAATTAGTGACCCCAGCTACTTGAAAAGCTAAGAAAGGAGGATCACTTGAGCCCAGGAGTTTGAGGCTATAGTAAGCAATGATGGTGCCACTGTACTCCAGCCTGAGCAACAGAGAGAAACCTTATCTCCTAAAAAAAAAAAAAAAAAAAGGAAAGAAAGAAAGAAAAGAAAAGAAAATAATATGCATATCTTGAATATTTTTTACCATCCCAGATTTCTGAATTTTCTGAATTATCCCTTAAAAATTGAACCTGCTTCAATCTTCTAGCCATCATTTATTCAAGTATTTATTCATTCTAATAATATTAATTTAAAATTCCTCCATGGAAGAATAAAGAAGAAAATAAAATACAATGTACTTGCTCTTTTGTTAATTTTTATATAACTCCATTTATATCATACATTTAACTGTAGACAAGAGATAATCAGTAAAAATCACAGAATACCATAATTTCAAAGTTATGGAATCATTTAAAAAATTAGAAAGTGAAAAGACTATCTCCTTACTTGAAATTTGGAAACAAACAATCAAGGAATATAAGTTGCAAGGGTTTTCAAAAAAATTAATGGAGTTCTAAGAAAGAATTCAAGAATAGTTCAGTATATATGGAGTCCTGGGTAAAAATTATTATTACCAAGTAAAAAGCAATCTTCCATCCAAGCAATCACATTCCATTTAAGATTAAGCCACAGACATTATAATTAGAACATAATAAATATAATATTTGCTTACTATAGTATTTAAAAATTCACTAGATAATGTCTTAAGCAACATGCAAGGAAATAAATCCTATAAATAATATTCCTAGGCACCAGATATCAACATGAATTTACTTATATAAATAAGTGACCCTCAGCCTCTCAAAATTTGAACAAATACATGCTTGATTCTATTATATTTATAATTTTGAAAGTTTTCTGTGCATTAGAATTCATTTACAGCTAAAGTATCTTACAACAGCCCTAAAAACTTGAAATTAATAACCATCAACTTAATGCCAGGTAAATATGGCTTTAAATTGAAAATTACATTCCATAACACATTCATATATTTAAAATATCTATTAAGTTCTCTGTATGTGCTCACCAGTATTCTATAAGACCTAAGGATACAGTAGTAAGCAAGATGTACTTCCTGCTCACATGCAGGTTAAACCTGACATTTAGAAACAATTATTTAGGCACTTAAAATTCAATACGTTAGACCAGGAAAAAAAATTTAAATGTTGCTTTTGAGAGGAAATAAAGTTTCCAGAGGAAGAAATAATAACTAAAATTAAATTTTAACAAGAAGGCATAAATTATAGAAAGCACAGAAAAATATACCAGGCAAAAGAAAAAAAAATGAGCAAAGGATGGCAATGATAAAAATGACAGCATTTAATTGACATAACTTATGGAGAAAGTTCAGCATGTAAAGGGGACTGGAAGAGTTACAAATGGAAATCAAGAAAGAGCTTGTATAACTTGCCACTGGCTGCAGTCCCATGACATACCCAGGCACCTGTGAAGGTTCTTTGAACTACTCTGCCACTGGATGTGGCCCCATGATGCATGCAGGCACTGATCAAGGTCCCACAAACTCCCCAGATACAGGCAAAGTTCCCATGACATGCCCTGCCACTGGCTACAGTCCCTTCACACATCTAAGCACTTACCAAGGTACTGTAACCTACGCAGGCACCAGTCAAGATCACACCACCCACTTGGCTCCACACCCAAGCTTTCAAAAGCTGCTTAGAAACCAACCCGCTAATCTGAATGAATATCCCTTAGTACCAGCTTGGACTATGACAACCACAGCAGAACAGAACAGTGCAGGAGAACAGCTGTAATATGCGTTCTCAGTGTATTCACCTCTCTGTCCCTGGGTCAATCCCCTGAATTGGACACAAAAGGGCTATCTAGGGATTTCTTCTCCCTAGTAGGAAGGTTCCCAGAAAAGGAGAATAGGTGTCCTACACACTTATCAGCCTTAGCTGAGAGAAGAGATTTCAGATTAGAAAAAACCAGCAAAAGAATTATGACAACATGAAAATCAAGTTAGTTCAACACCTGAAAAGAAGTTTAATAAATCCATAGTAACAGACCTGAACCAAAGGGAAATTGTCAAAATGTCAAGAAAAAATTCAGAATATGGATGACAAGCAAGATGAATGGAATTAAAGAGAAATTTGAAAAATAACGCAAAGAAAGCAAAAGAATATTTTAGGACATGAATGAAAATTCACTAAAGAGGTAGAAAACATAAGAAAAGATACCAGAATTTAAATAAATGAAAGTCATTTATGAAGTTATGAAATACAGCAGAAAGTTTTAACAAAAGACTAGACTAAGCAGAAGAAAAAAAATCTCAGAACTTGAAGACAAGGCTTTCAAAATAACACAATTAGTCAAAGATGCAGAAGAAAGAATAAAGAAGAGTGAACAATCACTCAAAGAAATAGAGAACTATGTAAAATGAGGCAATATACAAATTATAGGTATCCCAGAAAGAGAAGAAAAAACAAAAAGTATGGAAATCCTACTTGAGGGAATTATTGAGGAGAACTTCTCTGAGAACTTCTATGGTATTGCCATAAATTTGCATATCCAGATACAAGATGGTCATCAAACACTGGGAAGATTCAGAGCAAATAGGGCATCTCTAAGACAGTCATCAACCTAGCCAAAGCCAAAATGAAGGAGAAAATTCTACAAGTTTCAAGATGAAAGCAACAACTAACCTACACAGGAAAACCCATCAGACTAACAGCAGACTTCTTAGTGGAGACTTTACAAGCCAGTAGGAATTGGAGTCCCATTTTTAATCTTCTTAAACAGAACAACTACCAGCCACAAATTTTGTATTCTGCAAAACTGAATTTCATAAATGATGGAGAAATGAAGACTTTTTCAGACAAGCAAATACTACAGGAATTTGTCACTCCTAGACCTGCCCTACAGGAAATGTTCAAAAGTGCATTATACATAGAACAGCACAAGAGATACCAAGCAGTGTAACAACATTCTAAATTTAAAGCTCACAGCTCTTATAAAACAATAGTGCAAGAGGGAAAACAAAATAATAAAGTATCTTCCAACACGATGAACAGAACATTTCACACATCAATACTAAAACTCAATGTGAACATTCTGAATGCCCCACTTAAAAGACATAAAAGGCTGACTGTATGAAAAAACACAACTCAAATATTCGCTGTCTCCCAGAAACATAACAAACCCACAGTGACTCATACAGACTCAAGGTTTAGGCATGGAAAAAAAATATTCCACAGAAATAAATAAGTAAAACTTAGCAGGTGTAGCCATTTTCATATCAGATAAAATATATTTTATATTAATAATGGTAAAAAAAGAGAAAAAGATGTCATATAATGATAAAGGGAGCAATTCAAAAATAAGACATAACAATTCTAAATATATATGCACTTAACATGGAGCTCCCATATTCAAAAAGAAAATTCTACTAGAGCTAAACAGAGAAATAAACATTAGTATTATGATTGTTGAGACTTCAACACTCCACTGACAGAACTGGACAGATCAGGAAATCATCAAATGAATAAAGAACATTGGATTTAAATGACACTCTAGAACAAAGGGAACTAACATACATTTACAGAATACTCTACCCCAAAACTATTGAATATACATTTTTATCATCAGCATATGGGGCATTTTCTCAGACTGATCATATCTTAGACCACAAAACAAGTCTCAGTAAATTCAAAAAATCAAAATCATACCAGTATCTTCTCAGACCATAGTAGAATAAAACTAGAAATAAACTCCAAGAGAAACACTCAATTCTACACAAAGTCATGGAAATTAGAGAAGCTGCTGCTGAATGATCCTTAAGTCAATGAAGAAATTAAGATTGAAATCGAAAGATCCCTTTAGCTGAATGACAAAGGGGCCACAAAATTTCAAAAATCTATGGGATACAGTAAAAGCAGTCCTAAGGGGGAATTTCATAGCCTTACATGCCTGCATCAAAATGACAGAAAACTACAAATTAACAGCCTAATATCACATCTCAAGAAACTATAAAAAAAGAACAAACCAAACCAAAACTAGAAGAAGAATATAAATAAGAAAGCTCAGAGTAGAACTGAGTGAAATGAAAAACGAACAAACAAACAATAAAAAGAGTCAATGAAACCAAAAGTTGGTTCTTTGTAAAGATAAACAAAATTAATAGACCATTAGCCATACTAACCATAAATAGAAGAGAAAGGACTTAACCTCCATCAGAGATTAAAAAGAAGACATTACAACTGATACTATGAAAATATAAAATGTCATCAGTGAATACTATAGAAACCTCTATGCAAACAAACTAGGAAACCTAGAGAACATGAATAAATTCCTGAAAACACAAAATCTTTCAAGGCTGAATCAGGAAGAAATAGAAATCCTGAATAAACCAATAATGAGCAGTGAAATTGAAGCAATTATTTAAAAAAAAATTCCTTACAAACAAAGGGAAACATCCCTAACTCATTCCTTGAAGCCGGTATCACCTTGATAACAAAGCCACAAAAAAATACAACAAAAAAGAAAACTACAGACCAGTATACCTTATGAACCCAGATGAAAAAATACTCAACAATCACAAAGATGTGGAACAAACCTAAATGCCCATCAATTCATGAGTGGATAGAGAATGTGTGTGTGTGTGTGTGTGTGTGTGTGTGTGTGTGTGTGTGAGAGTATGTGTATCATGTATGTGTGTCTGTGTATATATATATATCATGGAGTACTACTCAGCTATAAAAAGGAATGAAATAATGTAGTTTGTAGCAACTTGGATGGGACTGGAGACCATTCTCCTAAGTGAAATATCTCAGGAATAGAAAAACCAAATAACATATGTTTTCACTAATAAGTGGGAGATAAATGATATGAACACACAGCCACACAGAGATGTAAAGGTCATCGGGAACTAAGAATAGGGAAGTTTGGGTAGGGAGGTGTGGAATGAAAACTCAGCTATTGGGTACAATGAACACTATTGTGGTGATGGGCACAAAATGTGGTATATACATACAATGGAGTATTATTCAACCTTAAAAATGAAGGACATTCTGACACATGCTACCACATCGATGCACTGGCAAGACATTATGCTAAGGGAAATAAGCCAGTCACAGAAAGACAAATACTGTATGATTCCATTTATATGAGATCCTTGAGTTGTCAAACTCATGAAGACAGAAAGTAGAATGGTTGCTGCCAGGGCCGGAGGCTTGGGAGAGAAGGGATGGGGAGTTATTGCTAATTTATACAGAGTTTCAGTTTTGTAAGATGAAAATGTTCTAGAGATAGATGGTGATGATGGTTGTAAAGCAATGCAAATGTACTTAATGCCACAATGGTAACTTTTATGTTATGTTCATTTCACCACAAAAAAAAAATCCCTTTAAAAAAATAGATATTGTATATCTTTGCCTCTCCCTAAGAAGGGTTAGAGTTATGCCCTCCCCCTCAAAGATATACAATGGAACCAAAATGCTAAAAAAAAAAAAAAAAAACAAAAAACTTTTTAACAGGTGGTGGGCAGGCAGGTGTGGGGAGGAGGAAAGGGGTGTATGCTTCCATAATGTGTGTGATGCACACCACCAGGGGATTGGACATATCGGGGGGAGGGGCAATATTTGTAACCCTAACAATATTTGTACTTCCATAATATGATGAAATAAAATAAAAAGAAAAAAATAGATATTGTAGATCACATTATGTAGTTTGCATTTTATCTTAATGATAAGGAGCCATTAAAGGTTTTGATACAGGGTTTCAACATGATGAGATTTGAGCTTTAAAAATCACTCTGAATGCAGTCCTAATTTTAGAAATAGAATCTATTTTATTTCCTCCTAAAAGCAAAATTAACAATTTTTTTCTTGACCTATCATACTGAATTCTAAATAAGGGGTAAATTTTTATAAGTGATATCTAACAAGAATGCCTCCCCTGTAGTTAGCTATATACTTTTTGGCTAAGTTCCACACTTCCAAGCCTGGATCATAAAAATGTAAATCACTCTACCTCTCTATCCATTAGTTTAGTAGAGAGGACTTGAGGAGAAATGAGATAGCAGATGCCTGAATTGGACATGATTACATTTAGCAGAACTCTTCCAACCAACTAACTCACATTGTACTTTGATATGATGAGTAAAGAATATATTTTCTATTTTGCTATGCTACTTAAAATTTTGAAATGCTTTCTTTCAGGAATAATCCTATTCTAAATAATATATTAATGAGATTATATCTTAAATGAGGTAATGCCATGCAAAAAAAATGAAAGTAAGGATGGAAGGAGAGTGTTTGGCTTAGTTTAATAGTACACAGCAAAGAAGCAGATACTCAAAGGTCCTTGTATTTCAAAGTGAAACATTAACAAAAGTGCTCCATAATAATTTCTAAGAGATTAGAAAGAGTTAAAAAATAGTGAATATTATTCATCATTAGTCATATAAAATATGGTATTATAGGAAAGAGATAAGTTAGACAAAAATTGGCTGTTTTGCAAATGGAAATAAAAGGCAAGAGTGACATTCAAGGAAACTGTGATCTTTAAAGGCATGAAAATAAATATTTTTAGAATCAGAAAGTCATTTCTTCACTAAGTTCATAAAAGTTTCTGAAATCATCTAGAAATAGTATGCTGAAAGAGAGAGGAAAAAGTTCTAGATGGGGAGGCAGTGATGTTCCAGAAATCCCTAAGGTTGATTCTGTATCACTTGTGTAAACAAAACCTGTAGCTAATTTCTGCTTGAGCTTATTCATATTAATTCAGTTCTCCTGAATGTATGTTCTTAAGACATGAGGGTCGTCTATTTTCTGACAACTTGGTAAGAAAAGTTCTCATTCAAGTTCCAAGAGAACAAGTACAACATAGGCTACATAAAATAAGGGATTTTCAAATTTTTTCATTAAGTAAAGAGTAGCTTATGTTCAAAGAAGATTGCACAATTATTTTAATGTTAAAAAGGTTTGCAGTTTTAGGAGAATACTAAAACTAATATAGCACAGGCATAGTGTAATAATAATGATTATTATTATGAGATGATAATGATGATAATTATACAATGATATCAACAGAAATACTTCTGGGGAAGCATTGCCCTAGATCTACTCTTTAAGAGTAGTGTGTATGGAACTTCTACTGTCTTTTCTGGCCAGCATCCTAAACCATGGGGCCTAGAAACAAAACCTATCTTTTCCTTCTATAATAGGAGCAATCTACTTCCTTCCCTTCTTTCTTCTTTCCTTAAATGAACCCTACCTTTCCCATATCAGAAATAGTTACTAAGTAAGAAAAATACCCTGTTCTCAACAGGTAGCTATTGATACATGGCAGAGGATAGGAATTGATATATACACTGAGACAGATCATCTCTTTCCTTCTAGAGTTACCCCTGACACACCCTTAAGGCTTTCCCTTCTCTAAAGAAATACAATTTAAATTTCCTTTTCTACAGAACCTGTTATCAACAGAAATAGCATATATGTCACTCATTTATTATTTGTCTTCCCTTATTAGAATTTAAGCTCTTCTCTAGAGTAAGTTACTCCTAGCACTCTCTATGAACAGGCTGTGCTCTACAGAGAAATTTTTCTACTGAATTTATCACCGTCAGATATACACTAAGCAATCATTCATTATTGTTTGTCTTACCTCTCTAGAATCTAAGCTCCTTTGGGTTATGGACTTTTGTCTTTCTGATTCTGCTAGATCCTTAGAGCCTGTGCAGAGCACTGCCACTTTTCACAGCCCCAGGGGCAACATTCCCTCATTATTCTCATCTTGAAACAGTGTCTGGAATGGAAAAATTTTTCATCTTAGCCAAAAACAAGCCAACATGTGAGAAAACTTAGCTATAAGAGACAGAAAGAGACATTTCCGGAAATGCCTGGGAATAGAAAAATTCATGCAACTTCATTCTGTCGAATTAAAGAAGTAAATACAATTCATTTGTTTGCTAAAGTTAGTTACGAATTTTGGTCACTTGCACCTGGAAGAATTATGATCAGTAGAAAAATTATGCAACCTTGGAGGTATTATACATGAAGGTTATAAAGTGTAGGATGCACTGAGTCACAGTCAGATCTCATTGTTGAGATTATAACCCAACCCTTAGCTCAGAGGCTGGCAACCTGTATTTGAGCTGGCAAAACACCTGGTTAAGCTCTATGCTTTTCTATTTAGGGACTCAGTCAACTAACATGTTGATATTGGAAGTAAAAGTGAGTTGATATAAAATATAAGGATGTTGAATTTTGTTGGCTACTGCTTGTGGCCATCCTATAAACATGAGGTAAGTCTCAGTCCAAAAAAATTTAGCCTTGCCAGGTTAAACCCTTACTGGTAGGAAACAGTAAATTAAGTATCATCGGATAATTGTGTGTTTTAAAAGTTTGTAAAAGCCACATTCTTTGCTCAAACATAAGCTTTAGCATAAGTAGAGGCAGGGAGCAAGGAGCCTAGCTAAAGAACCAAACCACAAAGTCCACCTTCCTGATACAGTTGAAAATTACCCCCCAGTGATGCAGTTCAAGGCAGCTCTGACACCCTTTCATATCCTATATCATTCTTCCCCTAGGCAGAAACTAACTGGAGGCTGAGGCCTGAAGCCTGCTGGCCAGACCTAGAATCTTCAAGAACAAAGTCTAATTTGAAGAGTCATGATATTAAAATAAATGTTTAAGGTTCCTACTTCAAAGACATGCTACTAGAAGACTTCAGCTTAAAGGAAGCCCATTGTCAGACCCCTAAATTAATGAATTCACCTTTGCAAATACCTGAGACAATTCATAGGCTAAAGAAAAATCATCATCCAGAGCCATTTCGCAATTGGACTAGAAGAAAAATAACCTTTTGGAAAAAAGCTCAGAGCAGATAAATTGGCTTGCCAATTAACTCACTGCACTAACATAACTGGAATCCCCTAATTTTTTTTTTTTTGGCAAAAGCATTTATATTGATTTTATTTTTTCATCTATAAAAATAGATGGTGATATTTTTCAAGTAATTACATTCTTCATAACATTACATATAGAGTGGTTTGGGTGGATGTATAATTTACCACTTAGCATAAATAGAAGAATAATAAGGGGCTATAGACAAGCCTGAGTAACAGAAACTCATAACATTCACAAATTCTGTGCTTGGAGCTTTGTGCAGTGATTGGATAGGTCTTGGGTTGTCCCGCATAGGAAAGTAAAAGCATAAAAGCCCATATTTGGGCATATCTCATCTAGGATAGTGTCAGTTTATTAGGTAGAATTCAAAAGACAATCACATAAAGCTGTGGATGAATGCTGAGCAGTCAACAAATTGAATGAATCACAGAAATATTCTTTTGGCTGACAGGAATTCCATTTCTTCTCCCTTTCTACCTCCAGAGTTTATCTCTTTCTCTGTCTCTCTCTCTTCCCACCCCCTTCTTCTCTCCCTCTGTCACCTCTCAACTACCATTTGCTTTCCAAGGAACTAGGAATAGGTAAAATGATCAATCAAGAACATCCCTGAAGACCTATCTCCATTAATTTAGTGATTGATCAAATGATAGGTGAGTACATATTCTAAGCAGCAGGTCTAAACACCTTTTTAAAAGAATTTATATGAATGCTGAAAAATTGTAAGACCTTGGCTCTTGAAACTACTAATGTTCATCTTTCCCAACAATAAGAACATACAGAAAATGCACATAACACACAGGGAAAAAATCTAAAGGATAAATAGGAATAGAGTCAAAATGACAATATTGTAATGAAATTTGAATAACTGGATCCACCTGAATCTGTTTCCAGAATAACATCATACTTTTCATCCATATAAGCAAATTTCTTTCTTTTCTTTTTCCATACACTACTTTAAACTGGAGTCCTTAATTAATTAATAGAATTTTTATGCCAGGAACACTAATGTAGCACAATTTCTGTGATTTCATTTTTACCTACAGACCTTTGTGGCCTGAGAATACCTTTCTGACTTTAGAGAGCTGGAGATACAGAGAAGCCCACACATACCATCTCAAAGATTTTTTCAGAAATGTGGTAAGAAATACAGGAGGGTTTATAAGATTAGAAAATCTAAGATAAGACATGTTCAGGTAAAGCAGGAGACATCATATGTTTAAATGCTGTATAGGCTCTAATAAGATTCAAAAATATATATGAATTATATTTAATAATAATGAGTTTGTTGAGAGGGCAGCTTTTGTGGAATCAACATATGAACAGTGTTAGCTATATCTAGGCTAAGTTATATTCATACATACTTGATAAGTTTTTCAGGAATTCCCAACCTTTGGAAATTGAAGGATCAGTGAATTCAATTTATTTAATCCACACTGTAGCACCTGCCCATTTCTCAGGCTGAGAAATGTAATGTTGGTAGTAGAGTTGAGGGTAAGGGATAACTATCAAATATGTCTATTACGATATCTTTAAAAGGCCAGCAGGCTCTCTTAAATTTCTCCCCAGTTGTGCCAAAGACAAAACCAAGTCTGAGATAAAATTAACAAACCCATTTGTTTGTAACCATCAGGCAAGGAAACCCATCTCCCATCACTTAAGTTTCAGCAGGGGTTCCAAATGTTAGATAGGAGAGTGAATTTAGAGAGTAAAAAGAGGAAATATGGAGACAGTCTTTGACTGGCAAGCTTCCTATTAGACAGGAGTTTTGGAAGTGGATGAGACTTTCTAATTCATCTTTAGATACATCTGAAAGTCTCTGGTTCACTGCAAAAGGAAAAATGAGCAAGTTTGGGGAAATTTCAAAAAAGAAGTGATTATTCAATGTCAAGAGTGGAAGGTTTTCTGCACCAGGCCATTTCCTGGAACAAGTGGATGTTGATGGGAGGTTTCTTGAGGCCAAACTGTCATAAGAGATGTTACTAGGAGAAAAGTTGTAGTTACCATGGCAGGCAGTTTCTCAGTAGGACACACAAAATTACTAAATATATGACTCATTTTGCCCTTGTGCACAAAATTCATCCATTCATTCACTCATTAATTCAAAAATATTTTTTGACTACTATATTATGCCAAGTATATTATCAAGAAATAGTAGTGAAGAAAAGCATTTATATTCATAGAGTCACATGCTACTGGGACTGGAAGAGAACAAAACAAAAACTAAGATAATTTTAGATGACAGTAAGTGTTACATTATGAAAGAAAGAGACTGGAAAGAAAATCAATTTTTGAAAAGGATTTTCTGTGGATGTAGCATTTGAGCCAAGACCTGAACGTTATGAAGGAACGATCTAATGTTGAGAAAGAATGGGCCATGCACACATTCAAGAAAAGAATTTAAAGGCAGAGAAAATAGCCAATATAGAACTTCTAAGGCAAGACAAGTCTGGAATTAGGAAAGAACATCAAAAAAATTGTAGTGTGGTTTTTACAGAGTTAGTAGGGGAAAGGAACAATTATAGGTTAATAAAGTGGAAAGATGGTAGCACTTGATCTTTTAATGCTTTGTAGGCCATTAGAGAGAGTCTAGATTTTATTTTAAATATAAAGGTCATCCATTGGAATGTCTCAAGGAGGGATAGTATTGTGTTCCAATGTTTGTTTCTAAATACAGCTTTAACCATTGTGTGGACAAAATAATATAAACAGGCAAGCATGGATGTAGAAGGGCCAATTAAGAGTTTATTATCACAGTACAGGCAAAAGATGTTGGTGACTTGAATAGATGTGATAATGTTGAAGCTCATGGGACAAGTTCCCATTGGTATCACTTTGAAAACAGAGCCAAAAATTTGTTGATGATTTGGATACATTATGTCAAAGGAATCAAGGATGTCTTCAATATGTTTTCTGTGAGAAATTGTGAGGTTGAAATTTACTGAGATGAGGAACACCATGGTAGGAGAAAATTTGGTACATCTATGATTATGATTTCTGTTTTTGACATATTGACTTTGAGATCTTTTATATATCCAAGCAGTGATGCTGAGTAGATAGACACATGAGTAGGAGCTCAGCAGAAAGGGAAAAAAATCTATGATAGAAAATTTGGAGTGATCAGTATAAAAATCATATTTAAATAATTAGGTTACCTACAGAAACAGTATAGTTAGAAAATATATGAATATTGAAAATCAGGTTTATATATGAATTATGTTAAGGAAATAGGATTTAAAATTGGATTTAATAAGGTGGAGGTTATCACTGACCTTAAAAAAGCAATTTTAATCATATAGTAGAAAGAAAGTTTAACATTTAAATAGTCAGAATTGATTCAATGATTGTTAGTATCTTTAGGGTACAGAAAAGTGTTTTGCATTATTATATTTAAATCTTTTCATGTATAATCTCTATGCTTTCTTTCATTTTTTCATATATTAACGATTATAGAGAAGTTTACTCTGGGTCAAAAAAGTGCAGGTCATAAAATATAAAACTAAATAGCAACTGTGTGATAGATCATCATATATTTATTATATTTATTCTTAAAATTAAGAAATTATCAATTCATGTAAATGTTTTAAATTAAATTGGATAATCACAGCCATGTGTCTATTGTATGAATGTCTTAGAAATGCATGAGAAACTACTCATGTTTTACTTTTTATATTCATAGATTAAATGCCATCCTTAAAATATGCATAATATCAGATTAAAAGTTTTTAAATTTTTGTATTAAAATACACTCAGCTATTTTACTGTAGTTCATCAATTAATATATGCATATTATTTATTATAGAATTCCACATATTACATAGAAATATAAATGTGATATTTAAAAGTTATACAAGTTTACATTTTTCCATTTATACTGTGAATTAAAAGATTACATTTACATAAACACCAAATTGAATAACTATTCAATTTTTCAAGTCACATTTTCAGGATAGATACAGGTTTATTGACATTTCCTTAAATTATAGAAACAGGGAAATGACCAGTACTTTATTACTGACAAATAATGACTGATATATGCAAAGCACAATTTTCTTTTCACATTTTACATAAATAGGTATTTCAAAATTATAAGTGAATATGGACATTTTATTTCTGGCACTTAATATGCTTTCTCCAAAACACTCTTCTTTGTCACCTCTGAAAAGGCAATCTTCTACTGTTTATCTCCTTTCCAGCTTTCTTCTTTACAAATCAGCAAAAAGGAAGAACATGTTGGATACAAAATTACTCTAGTTGATTTGTAATTTTGGCAAACAAATAAATGTACTGATTTTAAGGCTTGCAATTTCCTATATTAGTTTTTGATGGATGAGGAACTGTGTAAGCTTTCCAAATCATATGTGCCAATCAAACTCATCCTGACCTAAAACACATTTGCCAGGACCCAGACAGCCAATCATACTACACTCCTGCAAATAAAGAATGCTGTCTCTTCCTTGTATTATAATCATTCAGAAAGTTATATACATATTATTTCAGATTTCATTCCTTGCTTTTTAACATCAGTAACTACAATAGGCACTTGAAAACTGAATACTACCAAATATAAAATTGTATTTTCTTTGTAGGAGGGTGAAATTGCTAAAATATTCATTTTCTATCAAACACCTCTTCCAGCTATTTTCAGAAACACAAGAGAGTAATTAATTTCTATCGCACCCAAGCATTTAGTGGGCTGAATGCAATAGATGGAAATGTCGTAGCTTCTGTCTAGTCCACTATTTCTCAAACACTGGTCTCACTCTTCGAGGGGCTTCCTGCTTCTGCCACTATGCAGATTAAGCTCATAGTATTTGGATAAATTGTTTTCCTGAAGATTCCTTGCCATTAGTTTAGCTTTTATGACAGAATAAATTGATTCCACATTTGTGACAGGAAGAAAGCGACTGGTTATTGTTACGGATTACTTCATAATCATTGGTAAGTAGAAAACAAACACAATGATAGAAATTGTAATTTGTGTCTACACATGACATATAAATATTACTTGAGGTAATCTTATGAATCTCTTGCAAAATACATTAGTCATATTTTGCTATTGCTCATTTGTAAAAGGTTCTCCAGCTTGATTTGAAAAATAAAGTGTGGCTGCTAGTGCTTCTGAGCCAAGAGGCATTAATATTTTATTCTTACTCCTTTATGAAAAAAGAAAATAATTAAACAATATTTCCTATGCAAAATTACAATAATTCTTGATGATATAAAGCACATCAGATTGAAATGATATTACTACATTAAATAGATGTCCAAAAAGTCAAATAAAAATACACAGTATTTTATCAAAAGCAATTAATCTTTTTTCATCCAGAGTATGACATTTCACTATGTAATTGCACAGGAAATTAAAACTCTTTTCATAGGTTTAATAATGGATGAGATATGGGCTTTGGAATAATTGTTTTTATTGAGCTTTGTCATCCTAAGGCATGACATGCAAACTGCGACTTGCAACTTGCACCTCTGTCAGCTCCAAAATGGATTAGAGAAAAACAAGAAGGGGCTCCATTTGGAGCCTACCAGGACACAAGTAGGTGCCAAAAATTCAGACAAATTTCTAACATTTTTATTTTTCCTTTCAAATCAATTTCTTTGCCTGCTCATGTGTTATGCTGCTCTAATGCCATATATGACAAGTTTCCGCATGGACCTTCCTTTACAAACCAGTATTATCATGGATTACGGCTACTGATTTCTTCCTACATTTCTATGCATTATTTGAGGTGTTTAAAATACCTAAAAATATGGATTTCAATATCAGCATATTGAAATATAAACCAATATGAAAATTCCATTAAATAATAAAAATGCTTCTATAAATGAGTACTACTGCCAAAGATTTACACATTGTATATCTTGAAAATGGCTACATTTTCTAGATAGATATATATTTTATAAATACATAACATAGCTAGCTATCTATCTATAATCAGAAAGACACAGAGTCTGCATTTCTTATTTAGTTTTCAATAAATATCTCTTTTTTCTTCATCTCCCCTTAAACTAATTTTTATTACAAATCTAATATATAGGTAGTATTTATCAACTAATATTGAGGATAAAAAAATCTCAGTATCATTTTGAGAAAAATAATCAAAATTTAGCTAGATGATGAGAGGGAAGACATAGCAATATCCAATTTCAAAGCTGAATGCTCAGCTTAAACTCAGACATTTTGTTAATAAGAAAATAAAGACCACTTTAAAGTTAAATCTGGTTCCAATACTATACAATGTTCAAAATCAAATAACCTTAACATCATTTATTCCACCTAAGAGAGTTCTTTTGTATGTAGTAGCTGTACAATAATGTTTCTGAGTCAAATGGAAGTCAGGATAATTTTTCTTGGAAAATTAATTGTATATTTTCTACCATACATATTGAAAACTATACATAATTTGGAAATTTCTCAGTTCCATAGTGGAAGCCAATAGAGAACTTATCTGAGGGTATATTTGGAAGAAAATACATTTATTTACTAAAGAAACTATGCTGTCATTTTGTTCTATCTTTGAGATAAAAGAGTCAAAATGTTAATTTTTTTACTTCCAATAAATGATGCAGCTGCATTCTGTAGTATGCTTGGAAAGTTCTCAATATTTCCATATATAAATAGTGTTTAGAAAATGCATTACACAGAAACTGCTGACATCACTGATCCCAGGAAAGAGACTAAATTCTAATCTTGAGAGAGAAAAGGCAGAAGAAGAGAAAGTAGGAGGTGACAGATAAGAAGAGAGAAGAGAGGAAGAAGAGGAAATAGAAAAAGGAGGGGAAAAAAGGAACAGGAGGAAGACGACAGGAGAAGATAAGGTGGAGAAGAGATTGCAAAGGGAGATGAGAGCCGGGCCATTTTTGTAAAATAATAAAATTTTTGGTATTAACTCAGAAGCCAATGGAAATTAATTGAAGATAGATGTTAAAATGATCTACTTGAAACTATTTTGTCAATGAAATAATTTTATTCAAGAAGAGGCAGTAGAGCATAATCACTAAAACCAAGGGGACTGGGATTTTAATTCTATTGGTCTTGGGTGGGTTATTGAACTTCATTGTGCTTCAGTTTTTCTATCTGAATAAATGGCATAATAATATTTGTTCCAGGACTTCTGTGGGGATAAAATGAGAATATTGACCATTTTATATGATAATCAGTACATAGTGTCTAGATAAAAAAGGGAAAATCATCAAGAAAATATATATGAATATCTATGTATTAAAACATGGTTTTAATTATTAAAACCATGGAATATGGTTTAATAGAAAACAACTGTGACTAGTAATTTTAGTGCCCATCCTGTTACTAACTTGTTTCAGTTGAGTGATTCATTATCTGAGAAATCAGTTCCCACATCTGTTAATGGAGGAGATTGTTTTATAATCTGAAATCATTATCTTAATTCTCATTTTATAATTAAACAAACATATTTATCACCAGCGTACAAATACAAATAAATATATTACTAAGATTCTTTATACTACTCTTTCCAATTTCAAAATTAATTTGATGATTTTTGTCTATCCTATATTTTATTCCTTTTGTCATTCTCACTGTATGTTCATATATTTAACTAAACTCCAAACTCTGAATGATATTAAATCTGTCTTTAAACTAACTTATTAATTATGTAATGTTAGAAAAATTACTTAACTTTCTACACCTCAATTCTTTCATCTGTAAAATGTAACAACATAAGGTTGTTTTAAAAATTATAGTATTGGAGTTAGTACTGTGCCTGGAATATAGTAGATCCTTGGTAAATGTTAGCTTTTATACTTAGCTACTATTACCATTGTTGAAGTATGTACTATTGCTTATTGGTTAGGGTGATGGAAATAATCACTGTAAAGGAAGTATTTTCCAAATATTGTTTAAAATCCAAGCAAGCTTATTTTGTGATTCTGTGGCAGTGTTTAGAAGGGAACACAGCCCAAAGAGTTGGTTATGAGGAGCAGTAATAACAAACACATGGGCTTTGGACCTGGTTACATCTAGGTTCTAATTTTGATTCTACCATTTCTAAACATATGATTCTTGGATTTTTACTTAACTTTTCTGAACCTGAGATTCCATTCATGAGAATGGAATAAACATATAAAATGAGAATATATAGTCTACAAAATGAGAATATAGTCTTATCTCCTAAATTTTTTGTAATACTTAAAGGAAATATTCTACTTAAAGTGTTTAATGTTTAATAATTACTCATTTCAATTTTCATTCTCAAAATAAATTTCTTTCTGCTTATATACTCCTAAGATGCTGAATTACTCTCTTGCTGAAAATAATTATAAAATTGGACAATATATAAAACAAATAATTTCAGGAATTGAAAATCTTGCATTACAGGTCTAAAGTCCTTGAGAGAAAAGAAAAACAGGTGAACTCCACTGTCACCCAAGCTTTCTATCTGGAACAATTCCCAAACTATGCAAGGGTAAGTGTTGCTCAAACAAAGTACAAGGGTCTCTTGGGGTAGAAGCAGCAGAAATTGAAAGTTGGGGCTGCTAGGGTGCTTGAAATTTTTAAGCCAGAGTGCCAGAATTGGGGGAACTAATCAGACAAGAAGACCTAGAAAACTGCTTAGGAGTCTCCATGATTCATTAGGCAAATACTAAATTGTGCATCCCTATGGCTAGACTCTAAGGGTTTTTGTTTGTGTTTGCCTTTCTTGAGTCTCAAAGAACAGTTTCTGGGAGTTGTGAGATGAACAGAGATTCCCAAAGTGTCAGTGTGCTAAAGTCAATGAGTGGAGAAAAACTTGCCGAGCACTCTGAGTATTGACTTGAGTCTCTGGGAAGGCCACACTTTAGGAAAAGGCCACTCTAGGCAACCGTTATGGATTACTCTACGTCTCAGTAAAATCTAAACTTATACATAAGCAAGATAAAGCTGAGATGTCAGTAAATTAACTCTTTCCAGAACAAAATTCTTCATTGTTTAAAGGAAAACAACATAATGCAGACTCAGAACAATGAGGTATCTACAATATCCAGCCTATGATAGCATAAACATTAGACACATGAGGAAGCATGCAAATACATTCATAACTTGAATATAAAGCAACAAATAGACACTAGCCCAGAGATAAGTCAGATGATGAAAATATCAGATAAGGACATTAACACATTGACTGCCACACTAGAAAAAATATTTTTTTCTCCCTGGAGCCACAGTGTTTTTTGTTTTAAAACAAAATGATCCTTTCTAATTTGTTATTTTTTATTGTTTTCTGTGCATCAGTTATATGCAACGCAATCCACGTTTTTAGAATTAAATTGTCAATATTAATTGTAACAATAAGAACATCAACAAGTAAGATTTCCATGAACCAACTGCAGGGTTTTGCTTTATGAGGCCCCAGGCTCAAAATTAGCCTGAGTTAAATGCAACTCACATGGCAGTTAATGTGTTAAAACAGCTATTATGAATAGAAATTTATTTACTGAGATTTCATCAGCAGATAAGTAGAAACTATAAAAAGAAATATAGAAGAGAAAAATAATATATGAAATATCCTTAGTGATGAAAAAACCAGGACAAATAATAAAAAGAGTAGCTATAACTGTAAAAATTGCATAAAGCAACTTTGAAATAATTAAAAAAATTTAAATTGGAGAATGGAAGCTTCGTAGAGGTATTTACAATATTTCTTTAAGCATCTGAAGGTTTATTAGGAATAAAACATAAATACTTGATCAAAATAATGAAGCACTTTGTATGGATATACTATTTTAAAAATCACATTTTATTTAATATTTAAATATTTTATATATATTTTTGATACTCTGATATATTGATAAATATAATTGGGATGTTCATTTTTGAAAATGTTTTTGTTATGTCTATGACTATTAACTGATAATGTAAAATATTCAATGTAATGATAATTTCTTAGTTCTTTGTATTTGTCTATTTAGAATTCACTAATCTTTCCATGTAAATAGCATCCATCTTTCAATATTCAACTGAAGTATACAAAAATATGAACATATTAAAACAAATCATTTCTAAAGGAAGATGGTCTTCCTTTAGATGACAAAATCTCAACCTAGAATAGTAATTAAACAAAATGGAACCCTTTGGGTGATATCAGGAAGCCCATATTTTTTATTCTATGCATAAAGTGATCAGATATTCTTCTTGATCTCTGCCTCACAAAATCACATTTTCTGAATCTTGCCTGATCTAAGCTTTGTGACCCAACATCTCAATTCTAACAATTGATCTCAGCTTTCATAAATTCAGAAATCTAAGCCAGGCACTATATTCTTTAAAATTGCTAAAAGGATATAAAAAATAATGCTTTGTTTTCTTTGATTGGCATTACCTGTTTTCAATTACAAATGAAAGGTTTTCCAAAATTGTCACCTAACTTCACTAAAAATGTTAAAAATGAATTATTTGCATTATACTGTATATTATTTGTATATCTAAAACACATTGATATCAGAAAAGTCAAAATTGTATTTCTGGATGAAATAGAAAATATACTTTTAAAGGTATATAATCTGAATTTGAGAAGAAGGCTGATAAATCTAGTATCTTCACTTTGATAAAAAGTACTGATTCTTGGTGATAAAGTCATCTTTATTGTTTTATATTTTAATTCAAAGCCAATGAGACACCAGTATACTTGGTTTTGTTGATAAAATTGTTTCCAGAAGGTTACTTTACTTCATAAATCACAATGTTTGAGAGAAGGATTTCTATACAGACCAGCAAGATGCTTTATTATGTTTACATTTACTATAAAGGCCTTTTCATTAAGCTTTTTATTTACAAGTTTTATATGACAGCCTTATTTTACTAGTGATGAAAAGCATTTAGAAATGTTCAGAATATATTAATATATGTGCTGTCAATAGAAGGGTATTTGTATTTTATGTGTACTATTTGTATCATTCTAGTTTTATTTTTATAGAAAATTAGAACTAGATTTATTATTTAAATAAATAAATTGGTGTTTGACGGTCATAATTTTGTAAAATTTAGCAAAAGAAATAATGGCATTTTCCATGCTAAAAGATAAATTATGGCATATTCTTTACAAATATGTTCATAGTATATTATGAAATTAAGTATAACAAATGTCAACGATGTTTAATCCCAAGGCTTTATTCAACATTAATCTTTGGCACTTTCACTGAATCATTTTACCAATTTAAATTTTGACATGGATTTATTTTTCTTCACTAGAAGCTAATTATAAAGTAGTTAGATGTTATAGACCACTATGTTTAACAAGCAAAGTAATGACAGTTGAAGCAAATGCAAAGACTTTTTTATACTTCTTTACAGACTATGTGGTCTTTATATTTAAGTCATAAAATGTAGATTTTAAAATAATGATGAAACTGAGCTTCCAATTGCAAAAAGTTTTCTAGGGTATAGGGAAACACTTAATTGATGGTCATGGTTTATTTTTCATCCATAAAATATAAATGCCTATACCCATAAGTATAGATAACTTAATAAGGCAAGCATATTAAAAGTTAAATATTTTGCCATTCTGAGTAGGCAGTAACATAGAAATATGTGCATACACAAGTACAATATTCAATGAATGGGTCCTATAAAATCTAAGTTTATTATTTATTTTTAATCTGTAAAATTAAAAATATTTAATCATAAATTTAGCATACTACAGATTTTAATAAGTCCCAAAGGATCAGTGAGCAGTATAGTAATACCATATCAGTGATCAAAGTTGTTTTATAAAAATATATTCTCTTATGATAGATTCTTTTTTGTTGTTCTATTTTTTTTTATTTCAGCATATTATGGGGGTACAAATGTTAAAGTTACGTATATTGTCCATGCCCCCCTCCTCCCTCGAGTCAGAGCTTCAAGCATGTCCATCCCTCAAACGTTGCACATCTCACTCATTGTGTTTGTGTATACCCATACCCTCCTCCCCCCTCCCACCTGCCCGACACCCAATAAATGTTATTCCTATATGTCCACTGAGGTGTTGATCCATTAATACTAATTTGCTGGTGAGTACATGTGGTGCTTGTTTCTCCATTCTTGAGATACTTCATTTAGTAGAATGGGTTCCAGCTCTACCCAGGAAAATACAAGAGGTGATATATCACCATTGTTTCTTAAAGCTGAATAGTACTCCATGGTATACATATACCACATTTTATTAATCCACTCATGAATTGATGGGCATTTGGGTTGTTTCCACAATTTTGCAATTGTGAATTGTGCTGCTATAAACATTCAAGTGCAGGTGTCTTTTTCATAAAGTGACATTTGATCTTTTGGGTAGATCCCCAGTAGTGGAATTGCTGGATCAAATGGTAGATCTACTCGTATCACTTTAAGGTATCTCCATATTGCTTTCCACAGAGGTTGAACTAGTTTGCAGTCCCACCAGTAGTGTAGGAGTGTTCCTATCTCTCTGCATCCATGCCAACATTTCTTTGGGGGGGACTTTTTGATAAAGGCCATTCTCACTGGAGTTGTGTGATATCTCATTGCAGTTTTGATTTGCATTTCCCTGATGATTAGAGATGTTGAGCATTTTTTCATATGTTTGTTGGCCATTATTCTGTCTTTTTTTGAGAAGTTTCTGTTCATGTCCTTTGCCCATTTTTTGATAGGGTTGTTTGATTTTTTCTTGAGTTTTTTTCTCTGATTTTCCTGAGTTCTAAATAGATTCTAGTTATCAGCCCTTTATCGGATGTGTATCTTGCGAAAATTTTCTTCCATTCTGTTGGTTTTCTGTTTGCTCTCTTGACAGCTTGGTACTGGCACAAGAACAGGGACATTGACCAGTGGAACAGAACAGAGAACCAAGATATAAAACCATCCTCATATAGCCAACTAATCTTCGACAAAGCAGACAAAAACATACACTGGGGAAAAGAATCCTTATTCAATAAATGGTGCTGAGAAAACTGGATAGCCACATGTAGAAGACTGAAACAGGACCCACACATTTCACCTCACAAAAATCAACTCATGCTGGGTAACAGACTTGAACATTAGGTGTGAAACTATTAGAATTCTAGAGGAAAACGTTGGAAATACTCTTCTAGACATTAGCCTAGGCAAAGAATTTATGAAGAAGACCCAAAAGGCAATCACAGCAGCAACAAAAATAGATAAATGGGACCTGATCAAATTAAAAAGCTTCTGCACAGTCTTATGATAGATTTTGATTCTAGAAATCTTAGCAAAAATATAGAAACTGAAATAATGCATTTTATTATAAATAATACTAATAGAAAAATGTTTACTCTTAAAATTCAAAAATATCTTAGTTACTTAATGTATACCATTTAATTAATAAAATCAATTTGAAAACTCATATAATTTTATAAATTTCAGAAATATGCTATTAAATATTTTTCTTCATTTACTTTTGAAGCAAAATGGCCTCACAAACAACTACAAACATATTTCAATTTCAATGCATAATAAATTTCACTTTAGTTTCATAATGAAATATTGATAGCATTCAGATTTACTTTATTCTTTAAGATAGTGAAAGGGTTGAGCTAGATAAACATTAAAATTAAACAATAAAGCCGAGAATATTTTTTTCATATTATTTTAAGCTGTGAGAAATATATCTTCTTTTAAAGTAAGTCAAAATAAACATGTCCTTCTACCTTTTAATAAATATGACAAAATAAAAATACATTTCACACATGAATACTTGTGATATGGAAAGCAAAGTATTTCACCTAAATCATAAGAGTGCATAAAAATGAACATTAACAACATATATTAGAGAGAAAAAGTGGAATTTTCTATTTACATAAATCCAAAACCAAAATTCTTATGTGACAGACCTATGCTCATCAAAATTTATGAAAAAAATTCTGTACTGATAAGTCTATTTTCAGTCTAACTGTTTATTAATCTAGTCTTGATAATAAGTTTTAATTTCACAAAAGAAACTTCTTCTTAACAAGATGATAAACATATCAAATATTTGAAAATCAAAACAATTTTCACTCTCTCAATAGATGCAGCATTGAGTAATATAGAAATTAGTTGAAGCATAACTATAATTTACTCAAGAGACTATATAGATGATTTTTTTCTTGCTTGATTAGCAATGACTATAAAGGTCAAACTTCTTCCCGGTCTGTTACAGAGAATTAATGTAGGATGGAATAAAAACATCTGTGGTATTAGGTAGGCAGACAATTAATTGAGATTTCCTAGGGGTTGAGGTCTAGATCAGGTTATATTCATTTGAGCATGTATCAAAACAAACTTCTGGATTATAAGTTTGTTTGAGATTCCAAAAGCACATATGAAAATGAAAAGGTTAAAAGGAAGGGGAGATTGCATTCTTTCTATACCAGTATGATACATGGATATGAAGAGGATAGAGGGCATTGGAGAGGTAAATTCTAGAAAGAGGAATTGTTGCCAGAGGGGTTGGTTGAATTAATGATTCTAGAAAACAAATGTGGTAAATCACCTTTCATTTTATACAATAGACAGAGATAAATATAATTAAAAGCCATATTAAGATAAAATCAGGGAGGTTTTGGTTGGTATCTGGCATTAATCGACTATGACAATTGCTGAAAAATGCATATTTTCAACTGGAAATTTTGAGTGGTGAAAGGGCAACAGAACTAGAACATCTTTGAAACTAAAATGAAGCGAGCAACCAAAGTTTCTGTGAGAAGTGGAGAAGGAAGTATATGTTTTATTGGATATGTAATAATACTGATAACTTATTAGGAATTATATTCATAACCCAATAATTCAATCAAAAATTAGAAATGTGTATGAGAACATAATATCATATTTAATTTAAAAATTCTAATATATTTATAAGTATGGTACTAATGTTTGTTTGTCAAGTAAGGAATAATGTAATTTGAGGATCCACTTGCAAAAGAAGACTTTACAATAAAGGAAAATAAAGTGAAGTTTTGTTAACTATTTGTCCCAAGGAGCCATTTTTCATCAAAAAGCATTTGTTGTGGAGGAAAAAACACTGTTGGACACTGCGATAAACAAGGGCAATTGGACTATGTGTTGCCTAAGAATTGAGCAGAAAACCTTCCCAAATAGAAATTTAGAAAATATTTTTAACGGTAAGTATTTCTATTGTTACTTAAACAATGACTTCCCAGTAGAGTTCTAAGGGAATAGAAATTTTAATGGTAGAACTTATAGGCTTTTATTAACATAAATATTGAAGATAAAAGGTGGTCATTAAGAAGTAATTCAAAAAGCATCAATCTCTACAGCGGGGTTTATTTGTTTGTTTGTGTGTTTGTTTTTATCCTTTAACTCATGGGACAGACTTCATGTAATTCACAGTATTCTGAAATTGTGTGGGGGGAAAAAAATGAACAGGTACACTGTGAGGAGTTAATTTCCTTAGCCATTATCAGATACTCAACAAGGTGTACAACCCAAAATAGTTAAGATCCCCCGTTCTATGGTAGAAATATCAAATCTTACCAATATACTTCCTATGGTACTATGGATCCACATATTCTTAATTAAGGCATACAGATTTTAAAACAATCCTCCCAAAGTCCAAAACTAAAAGTGTAGGGAGTGTAAAGTGACAATCCAAAGATGCAGTTCAGGAAGTTTTTGATCATGTATTTTCTGAGAGTTGCTCCTGCAAAAGATTAGTATAATCAATAGTGCATAGAGCCTGTATTTGGGTTCAAATCTAGAGTCCTGAAGTGGGGGAAAAACTTGGCATTCTCTGAGCACAGAGAATGCCACTATGAATACAATACGGAGAACTCAAGAGACTGGAGGAAAATAGTTATAGATTTGGGCTGATACTGAACTGTTTAGGATCTTTCACAAACAATATGATTCTATTTTTCTACTTGCGATGGAAAAATCATTGGTGGATTTTAAGTGGAATACCGTATATATAATTTATATTTTAAAATATCTTCTGGCTGTTTTAAGAAAAGTGGATTACAGGGAGGAGGAGAGGAAGTGAACACAAGACTAGTTAGATTGATGTTATAAGAGTCCATGTAAATTATGTAGATAATTTGGGCAAGTAGGATGGTAGTGGAAATAGACAATAGACATATTTGAAATGTATTTAGAAATAGAACTAACAAGGATAGCTCATGGTTTGGAGTTAGAAGATACAGAATATTGTTCTGATCAATTTAGTATAATATATGGTGATGACAATTACTCACATATAGACAACTAATGGAGGATATCTTGTTAGGGAAAAAAAAAAACAATCAAAATTTCTTCTAACTTGCTAAGCTTAAGAAGTCTTTTAAGTGTCAAGATAAGGATGTCAAATATACAGTTAAGTATATGAGTCTAGAATTTAGTGGAGAGGAGAATGTTACAAAATATCTTTTACTATATGAGAGTGGGGAAGATGGTGGAAGGTAATAAAGTTGGAACTTTGCATTTCATCTTTTCAAAATTAAGAAGAAAATCAGTAACTGGAATGGCTGGAAATTACTTAAAAGAATATATGCATGTATATTTAACTTGTATATATGTCTGCATATAAAATATAGAATATAATTTGAGGAAGTAGTAATATACTATTATAAGGTTGTACATAAAAATGAGAATTTTAAAATAGTATCTTCATCTTTTGTTATCTTCCCAATATTCAAATTTTTCTATACAAGTATAGAGTTCAACTGAATTTATAGAAATATTAATATCAATAAGCATTTATATAACTGTATATAATAAGTAGACTAAGAAAATTTTAATTTTATTTAACTTTTATGATCTTTGTTGGTAGTTTGATACATTAATATCCTATAGAGGGCAGATGGATATAGTATTTCATTATATCTATCACTAATTTCATGTCAATTGTCAATCCTCCAAATGGCTTAAATAATCACAAAAAGCATGAAGTTTTCTCTTTCTAATTCTAAATTACCTTATCTTTTAGTTACTACCAGTAAAATCTTTAAAACATAATTATTCATTAGCAAGATAATACCAGGCATCAAATATATGTTAGATAAATAAAAATAATTTCAGTACATTTAGTAAATCATTAATCTAGACACCAACACTTTTTCTGTGTTCCTCTTCAGATCTCCAATTAGCACATGTCTACAAAAATGATAAAAAGTGTATTCTCAAAAAAAGGTCCAAACTGCAGTCAGAAATCCAACCCCACCCCACCATGGCAGCTTCATGACCTGAGGCAGTGAGCCACAAAATGAGAAGACTTCAAAGAGCTGCAAAAGGTTGTGCTACAAAAAAGGGTTTACAGATGTAAAGGTTAAAACAGCATGAGGAACTACGGAGGTGAAGCTCACATTAGCTGTAGACTATGACACAAATAGAGCATTTAATCTATCAAGGACAGAGAGTAGATTTGTTAACAATGAAAAGAAATACTACCTGCTGACTAAGAAAACTAGAGAGGAAAGCAAAATAATATACCTCGGAAACGCTCTGCCGCTATTAGCCTACAAAGTAAATTGGGAATGCTTTTTTATATGACTTGTGATCATAATGCAGAGGAAAGAAAAAAAAAAAAAAAAAAAAAGAAAAGTAGTATAATTGGCAAGATTGACAGCCATCTTGTCCAGGAAGAACATATAATGAGATCATAAAGGTAGAGTGGCTTAGCTCTTTTTTTTCTTCCTTTTGTTAAACATTAATTTTAATTTTAAGCACTACATCTTTGGAGATAACTGTAATAGTTGAGGACATCAAATCATAGGTTGAGCTGATTAGCAAGCATAATGAACAAAGTCAATTTTCAAAAGAAGCTGAAGAATATTCTTGGTTCTCAAAAATAAATCACCTGTCAAAATTTGATGGCAAAGAAGATCAAATGCCACTTATATATAGTGAAAAAGCAGGGGATAAAAGATAAAAAGTAAGCAACCCCAATAATGTGAGAACTCAGCCTAGGCAAAAAACCTTGAATAAACTGGCATAGTGAAAAAGAGGTAAACAGGATATTGAGACATATAATGTAAAGCAATATGTTTTGAATTATCCTTAAAGGTAGACATGTTAATATATTGCATAACGATGATAATAGTGAGAGATCCCTATGAAAATTAAGTCTCCATTTTTGTTATTGCTGACCGACTATATTGTTTTTTTGAATCAGTGTTTTATGTGCTGTCTCTGGTTACTGTGATCTAGAATTTTACTCTAGAAAATCCTGACAACACTAGTAAGTGGACTACATTTGGGAAGAATGACAACTCAGAAAAAAAAATTAAGGTAATAAATTCTAGCTTAATAATTTATATTAAGTTATAATATAAATTTACCCAACTGTGAACAGAATCCTGGCTCAAACAGGCATTGTATAAATGTTTTTAAAGATAAATGAATGACATAAATTATCTCACTATTTCACATTTGAATCCTAAAGAGATATTCAGGGAGATATAACTAATATACACAGCAAACTGTATTTTGTTAGAATATAAATGTTTATGCTGTCAGAAATTATGAGTGCCTGACCTTATAGATCTATTTAATGTATGTTTTGCTTTTCACCTTGTAATCACCATCACTGGCCTGGTCCAATTAGTTAATTAAAGTAAATTTCACCTTAAGTTAACTCACATAATTAATAATAATCATGAAAGATACTGTTTTATCTGGTTCCTTGAAAATAAAATGTCAATGGGCTGATGATACCTTTTGGATATATTTGCAAAAAAGAAAATTAAACAAAGAAAAGAGCAAAACTTCTGTCCCCTTTTGGCTTTTACTTGTTCCAATCCCTGCACATGAAAGATGTGAAGTTTTAGTTATAAGAAGTTTTTTCACTTCCACTCACTCCAAGTGTGACTTATATTAGTGTTGAAAAATGTTGCTTGGTCAGCAAATCCCTTGGGCATGAGTCTATTGCTACCCTTCTTTTGCTCTGAAATCTGTTTTTTGAAAATATGTACAGAATAACATAACAGTGACCAAGGCATTCAACAAGGTGTTACATGGTAATACTGGCAGAATCGATGGCATCAGGGCATAAACTTCCCTACTCTACTACTCTCTCTATAGTATAGAGGACAGATTATTGCCTCTTCCAAGAGGAAAGACATCCCCTGGAAAGTTCAATATACTTCTTCTATTACCAGGGAGGCGAATGATTCTCACTGGTGAATGGTGCCACAGAGAAGCACAGACTTGGTTTCTGTTTTTTTCAAATTTGACATTCAGCAGTGGCAGTAAAGTAAACCAATGATGAGGACAGATCTTGTTTGTTGAATCTATGTCTATGCTCAAACTCTGCAACCATGGCCGCTTTGTACATGGGCCCATTACAGAAATACTGGGGAAGCTGATTTTAAAAAGGTGGACTAATGTGTGAAGAATTAGCCTTATGATCCTCTGATTAATGGTAAATTCTTCTGCAAGGTAGAAACATAAGTGGACATTCACAAGGGTCACAAATATGTACACACTTGGTGTTCATTCTGAAAAGCCCAACCACATACCCCTTTGTCATATATCCGTGTCAAATCTTATGATCATTTTCCTTCTAACACCTTTGCAACTAGCCAAACCAATAGCATTTCACAAAATGTAGCATAAATCTTAAACTCTGATCATTTGTCTTTCTATAAAAGAGGCACAACCGGGTGTTGTGCCACAATTGGCCCATGGAAATATTTCCTTTCACTATTGTCCTCCCAGGTTACTGAATAGATGGGTTGAAATGCAGCAAGAGCTTGTTTCTGCCCAATGGCAGAATTTCATGCTTACCTATGAAATGTTTTGCTTCCTCTCTCAACTATTTACAGTGAAGAGTCCATAGGTCTTCGGCTTGCATAAAGGCAAGAGCAGCTATGCACCTGTAGTAGGTGTTGTGAGAGCCATCTGCCCACACATCTTACTTAAACCCTACTTCTGTGAAATCTCACTTCTGTTTCATAATGTAGAGTTGCTATTCACACCCAACTTTGTGGAAAAAAAGAAATCAATTCATAAGAGGCTGCTTTAACCAAATACCATGTGGAGTTTCACTTAAAGAGTAAATCTCTTAACAAGGCCCAGGAATGAGACCTAAGCTTCTTTCCTAAAGATTATTTTACAGCAAAGGAAGACACTTTGAAAATTCCATGGTATGCACTATGATTCTCCTCTTGGGAATTCATTTCCAGAGGTCTCTACTTTGTAATCTCGAGAGACTCTTGGAATGCCATTGGGATATGCTGTGCTTAAGGCTTAAGTGATGGGGGTGGAGGGGCTTGCACTGTAGCCTTGACTTGCTGCACAACTTTCTTTGGTTTTTGGAACTCTTACAAATAAGAAACTTCACAACTTATGTGACAAGTGGTTTGAAGCTGACCTATATAGTACACATTTTTGCTTCTAAAATCCAAAGAAGCTTATTTAGCATTGATTGCACCTCTTTCTAATTGGGAAGTGGTGCAAGATGCAGCAATATTTTTATAAATTTAGGATCTTAGCCTTTTCTTTCTTAAAGTGTGGTTATCCAAAAGCAGTGTCAGCAATACCTGGTAGCTTATGAATAATGCAGAAGCTCAAGCCCCTCCCAGACCCACTGAATCACAATATGCCTTGTGAGAAAATCCCCAAAATATTTGTGTGCATGAACATCTAGGTTTGAGATGCACTGCCCTGTACTACTAGGTGAAATTTCACTATTGTAGAAAAGTTTTAAATTTTGAGGTTTTATCTTTCACTCTCAAGCACATTCATGTTTTACTAAAGTACTCAGCTCATGTACTACCTCCTGCTTACTGCATCAAAATGGCATGATGTCATTAATGTAGTGGACTAGAGTGATGATAGATGAGATATTTAGACAATCAATGACTTTGTACATCATATTTTGACAAAAAGTAGAATAGTTGACATAATTCTAAATTAACATCACGAAGAGCCACTGCTCTCCCTCTTGATGAATATGAGCTATTTCTGGAAATCGTGGCTAAGTTATATGGAGAGAAATGCAATTGCCAAATCAAAAGTTGCATAATGATTTGCTCCAAGAAGATACCAAAACTAAAGTAGCAGGTACAACTGGAGCTAGGATTTGACTAAATTTAGGATAATCTATGGCTATTTTCCTAATCAGGAATGCAGTACATATCATCATTTTCACATACTGAAAACAATTTTGCTTTTGCTTTACTCCTTTGAAAGAAAGGTTTAGGACCAGCAGCTTTCAACTGGACCTTCATAATAAACAACAAGAAAAGCAAACACAAACAAAGACTCAGAGTGCTGGGGATTATATTTACTGTCATATATTACCTGACCTAAGAACTAGGGGAAAAGCAGAGGGTTGATGTGTGAATCTGATGGACCTGCTCTTATCATAAGAACTTTAATTAAAACCCCATGGATAACAAGAGGCTCATTGGGCTGTATACTGACTGATGGACCACCCAGGGTGAACCCAGAGCCAATGCCTAATAATCCTCCCAAAGGATGTGTATTTCCATATCTCCAGTGCACAGTTACCTGGTAATCATCTGCCAAGTCACTTTGAGGAAGCTTACAGAAAGATTTAGAGTATATATTTATGGCAACAGAGCCAGGATTCTTCTTTAGTTGAAACTAGGCTATGTTATAAAGAGCACAGGGCCTTTGAAATTTTTGAGATCTGGAAAATTTTTCAAAGCCTCAATTCTCAACTGCAATCTTTCAAATCAGATGCCTGTTCACTCACAAATTCCCATTATATAGAGAGCAAGTTATTCTTTATTACAGAGAATAATTATTTCTCTACATTGTTGCGAAATATAAATTGTCAACATCATGGAACATATTTATTATACTCTCTCTATATAGGCAGATCTTGTAAGTCTTTATCTTACTTCCAATCATATAGGTTCTGACTTCTAGTTATAGGCCTGGAGGCCATGAGAGGATGGAGTGGAGATTGAGGAGAGTAAGTGGTCTGTTGCAAAGCATCTGGCTCAAGGAGGCATTTCAGAGTTTTTGAACAAGCAAAAGCTAGTATCCTAGAAATGGAAGACCAGCAAGTCAGGACAAAGGAGCAAATCCCCCCAAATTTTCACTGTGAATGTACTGAGTCATGACTTTAATCTATTAATAGGTTAAATGATTTTGTAGAGCAAAATAGAATGTGTCAGAGCTATGCATTTGCTGTTTTTTTCTCTTTGAAAAGAGGTCCCCAGGAATTTAGAGAGAATATAAATAACAAACAAAAAACTATGTTTTTATAATTTTTTAAATTTCTATTTTTAAAAATGTTTGTATTTGCAAAAATAATAAAGCATACTTGATTATAATATACTATAATAGTGTTACTTATTGACAAAGTAAGAGAGAAACAATATATTTATATATTTCTCTGCCAAACGTGTTGATTGCATTTTCAGGAATAAGAAAATACTTATCTTCTCAACCAATTAAATAAATTGTACCTGGCCCATTACCTGAAAGAGCCATAAGACCAAATTAATACAAATAATTGTTTTATTACCAAGAGTCCTCTATATGAAATAAAATGGAAAAATAATATGAAATCTTATACTAACAGTTACATGGATTTATCAATAGCATTGACATATAATATGAGAGACACACACACACACACATATACATATACTTAGTCCATTTTGTGTTGCTATAATAGAATACCTGCATCTGGGTAATTTCTACAGAATAGAGGTTTATTTGGCTCACGACTCTGAGGACTGGAAGGCTCAAGACTGACCATGTGCCTCTGGTGAGGGACTCAGGCTGCTTCAACCACAGAGGAAATCAACAGGGAAATGCGTGTGTGCAGAGAGGCCCTACGGTGAGAGAGGACGCAACAGAGAGAAATTGAGGAAGCCAGAACCTTTTTACAACCTTCTGTAATCCATTCCCGTGAGTGTGAGAACTCATTCAGTCTCCTGGAGAGTATTAATCTATTCATGAGGGATCTAGCCCCATGATCCAAACACCTCCCCTTGTCTCCCCTTCTGAGCACGGCAACATTGGGAATCAATTTCAACATGAGTTTTGGCAGGAACAAACCATAGCAATATTTGCAGATATAAGACCAGCAATACTTGCAGATCTAAGGACTAAAGTCAAATGAAAAATAATATAATGTAAACGAGGTACATTCTGCAGTGTAAAAAAAAAAAGTAATAAAAAAAGAAGAAAAAAATGAGAAAGAAGAAAAACTCAAATTCTTAATTGACACATAAGTAATAGATAGGCATACAATTTTATAATTTAAATAAAAAAAACATAAATTAGTAAAAGCTTAAGTAAGACAAAGTGGCCTGGGACATTATTGTTGTATGTTTTTTTCTAATTTGGTTTCAAGATCTCTCACAGGAGAGTCACTGTAAACTCTAGCTCCGCCCTGATGTGGCTCCAGGGATTTGGTCATGGCTGTTTTCAGTGTGTTTTTCACAGGATACCTCTTTATCCTGGCAAACAGCCTAAGTGTCCAACCAATGACCAAGTGTGCCTCTCAGAAGGGACTTGTTTATACTGGCAGACGCCCTTGTGGCTCTTGTCTGACCTGTGTCAGGTTTATTTCTACCAAGAGAGCCATTCTCTAGGAGAATTCTGACTGGAAAAGAAATTGAGTTAGTCAGTCAGGTAAGACACAAAGGAGACAACTCAGCAAAACCTCTGAAATAACAGAAGCAGTTTTCTACTTACAGATCAGAGAGAAGAGGGTAGCACGCCTCGCAGGCCCAATGGGAAGTGAAGAGCAGTCCACAACACTTGTGCTCAACCAGCGGGTGTGGAGCAAAAGGAAAAGAAAGATACTTATGGGCTTTTATTGGGGTCCCGGCTGTGACGCAAGCAGATTTCCTACAGGGAGTTCTAACTGTTGGATGAAGCAAGCAGGTGTGAGCTCCATGGAGTCACACTACTGAGAGGTGGTCATTGCAGTGTATCTGCAGTTCCTGAGAAGTTTGAGGACTAGTGGGGTGAGGCAAATAGGTTGTATCTAGTTCCACAAGAAGGAGGTCACAAGGCAGTGGTTGTATAAAGCAGATGTTTGGATTAACCACATTAAGAAACCGGGGGGAAGCAGGAAACTGAAAACTCTGTCAAGGGTGATTAAGCCCTGCTTCCGATATGAGAAAGTCCATCTTAAATTCAAAACGAATGCTGAGGCAACATAAAATTATAAAAATTTATAATTATGAAAACAATTAGTAAAAAAGTACAATAAATGACAATATCATACTAAAACAACACAAGAAAAATACAAATCTGTATAATTAAGATATGAAAAGGAGGGGAAAGACCAATTATATAAAGCCAAACAGAAAATTAACATAATGCGTACAATAACTGTAATATGAAATAATATGATATGGTTGAGATAAAAATACACATATTAATAAATTTATATGGGCTTAATTTATCTACTAAAAAGTAAAAGTAATTCAGATTGTCTCACAAACCTAAACCAAGTCTTCTACTATATATATATGTGTGTGTATATATATATGATAATTAAAAAAGAAATTTAACAAAAAGTAAAAATAAATGAATAGACAAAAGTACAAAAACAAATTCAGGCAATAAAAATATGAGGCTTGTACTTTGCTATGAGAAAATAGCAACATTAAGATTTTTTATCTACATTTTTTATCTACATTAAGCCTTTAATGGGAGAAAATGCCCAATTTTTAATGTTTAAGGCCATAATTTACAATGAGGTTATGATAATTACAAATACTTTTGCCCAATTCACACAGGTATTGCAGACAATCTGATGGCAAATCCTTGGCTTGGCTTTCCAGCCTCAAAACTCTAACCTGAGATTCCTTATGAAAAAGTTCCATGCTAGATACAATAGCTATAATTCCAGCATTTTGGGAGGCCAAGGTGGGAGGATCACTTGAGGCCAGGAGTTTGAGACCAACCTGGGAAGCACAGTGAGAATTTGTCTCTACAAAAAATTTAAAAGTTAGCCGCATGTGGTGACACATGCTTATAGCCTCAGCTACTCAGGAGGCTGAGGCAGGAGGATTGGTTGAGCCCAGGAGTTCAAGGCTGCAGTGAAATATGATTGCATCACTGCACTCCTGCCTGGGTGACAGAGTGAGACCCTGTGTCTAAACAAAATAAAAATAAATTTTAAAAGTTCCATCAAAGCTGATTTTAAAAAGCCTATATGACCAATAATTATTCTTGTTACACTTTATGCAAATAATCAAGTCAAATATAACAAGACTAAAATTTATTTTGCAAATAAATTTGTTCTACTATGATTTGACTTTAAGAGAAATGGGAAACTGAGGAGAGAAAAATTCTTTCAGAAAAAAAACAAAAACTAGAGTACACCTGTTATTAGAATCTAGTCTCCTTTATTATTTTCGAGTTTTTATTATTTGCATCCCATCTGGCATTAGTCCTTTTCTGATTTTATTCCTTATCTGTGGGACATGACCTCCTCAAAATGAGCCCTTTTAGTGACATGGGTTGAAACATGCAACCACAAACTCATGACTTCTACAAGGCATTCTTCAAAACATTTTGAAGAGCAGGAAGGAAATGTAAAGGAAAATAAAAATCTCAGGACTTCCTAACTTCTTATGCAAAAGGGAAAGTCAAGCCTGGATGCTGAGTTATGCAACACCTCCTTTCAAATGAATAGTTGCTACTAACATTATGCATTAGTCAGATCCCCACGGAAAAGTAACAGCCTTCAGGCATCTACCAAGGTCCGTCCCCACGGATCATTCAAAAAGGAAATTCTTTGCTTAGCTTACCATAAACAAGGACTGCCTATTGTAACTTTAGGTCTGCAGTCTAAGGATAGCTCCTAAAACTAAAGTCTGTCCTATACCACAATGATAATGTTGATTACAAGTTTATCTTCCTAGGTGCAGAACAAAGACAAGACCAGATTAATCATTCCTCCAGCTACCCAGTGACTGCATAATTGATCCCTTACTCCCTTTTTCACTTCAAACCTTATCCTATATGAAGTGCAGATTTCCTGGGCACTAAGTGAAGTCTCACAAGAATGTAACCATTTCTCTAACCGTCTACAGACCCTTCCACACCCCAGGCAATGTATAAATAAATACTAGACCTCTAAAACCTCTTTGGAAAAAAACAGTCACAGATATGTCTGTGGCATGTGTCTTTCCCAAACATGCCCTAAAGCTGGCTTAATGAACATCAGCTGACTCAGGAAAATAAAAACCAAAAATCAAATACCAAATACCTATGCTCCAAACAACACATTACCCACCTTCATCTAAAAAACTACAGATGATATAAAGAAAAGTAGGCAGCAACAGCCATGAAGGTGGCACGTGTCATCAATTCTGCAATGATGAACAGGTTTGTGTCAGGGTCTCACCTATGGAACAAAAGAAACAAAACGTTTTTAGTGTAAGGTGAGACAATTCTGAGCAATTCATCTACAAGCTATTTATTTTTCTAATCACGAATTATATGTATGATGTTCAAAATAAATTGCTACTGTGTCAGTGTGCAAGTCTATCCATGGTGTCAGTTGTCTATTGTCATCATATGCTGTGTGTTGTCTGGGTCCTAACTGTTGCGCCAGTGTGTATAGCTAGCATTACAGCTCTTGTTACAGCTCTTACTCGTTTGACCAGGGCAAGAACTGACCGGCACACGAAGAGTCAGAGAACAGCCTTTATTCTTCTATGGCAGGCTCAGCACACCTAGTATTACAGCTCTCTTCCTATCTTCAGATCTTCTCCCCGTCAGGCCCTTCTGCCCCTGCTTTTATACCCTGGGTAGGGCTCAAGAAGCGTCCAATCAACTATAAGCTTTAACATCCAATCAACAACAAGCTTTAGCATCCAATCACCAACAAGCTTTAACATCCAATCAAAAACAGTGGGATTCAAAAATTACCCAATCAGGATCATGCAAACAGTGTGGCCGGAAACAGGGTGGGCCTGGGACATTCCCCCATGTGGGGTCCCCGGCGCCTCTCTGTGCCATGGGGCCTCGAGGGCCTCTCTGTGGCGCCAGGGGGCCCAGCCCCAGCAGGGTGCCCTCCCACTGGCCATGCACAGCACTGGCCCTCGGAGACACGGAGCTACATGCAGGCAGCAAGTGGCCGTGTCCGGCGCCCGACATTTTCTGAATCACAACGACCACACTCAGATTTAATATTTCACCAGAAAAAGTCATAGAGCCAAAAAAGCAGTTATACAAATCCTCCTCATGCCTCTTTGAAGCTAGTTCAGACTTACTGAATCATTTTATTTGATATTCTTCATATATTCTTGATGTTTTCTTGGCATATTCTTGGTATTTTCTTGATGTGTTTTTAGGATATTATATATGTAGTGTCTCAGAATTATTTTCTAATATATCAAAAGTTTTTTTCTCCATAAAGATTACATTAATAATTTTTTATATATTAGTTGTAACATTGACTGGCTGATTTGAAAATAGGCTTAAATTGTCCTCAATGAAATCTGTTCTAAATTTTTGAGAAATGGCTATTTAATCTTATTTGCATGCTACAGAAATACCCATTTCCTTGTCAGTTGCATAATTCCTGTTATGAACTCTCATCAGACCTTTAACACTTTAAAATTATCAGTAATAAATTAACCATGACTGCATTAAGTATCCGTCATTTACATACAGATTTTGTTTTACCCTGATGCTTGCCTAAAGGCCCTGCACTCAGCTACAGGCCAGAGTTTCTTTCTTAATCAAAGAAAGACTATTTTAGAGCTCTGTTATTAGGACTCCAGCAGGACCCTTAAACCGCTGACACATCAGGAATAGATGTTTTGAGTACAGGGTTCTGATGTCATTGCTCAGACCATACCATTGGGCTGTCAAGATACACTTTATAGATAATTTAGATAAGTATCCCCCAATTAAAATAAAACTGGCTTACCTAGAAGATGCAAAATTTAAATTAAAGAAGTAAAGTTGAGGTCGAGTAAACATTTTAAATAAGTAATTTAAAATTACATTTTAAATAAGTTATGTTATATCTAATAACAATTAACTCTCATTGTCCAATATCCTGCAAACGACCACCAGGATTTAGCTAAACAGAAAGATTATGAACCCTGATAAATTTTTAGGAAATTTCCTATTTTATCAAGAATGATGAAGAGTATGAGATGTTACTCCACTTGCACAGTTACGATCAGGGAAAGGAGTTCTTTATTCATACAACTGGATCAATGGCCAGAGTAATATTACAACACAGTCCTTAGCCCTGAAGGTGATATGACGAGATGATTACACCCTTATCATGAGCGACAAAGAACAAAAGATTTTCTCCAATTCTATATGAGAAAGATAGCTATCCTCTTTTGCTCTCAAATAATTGAAAATAATAAAAATAAATTTTAATGTTTTGAGACTAGAAAGTAAGAATTTTTACCCTAATCTTTTAAGATTAAATAAATCTTTCTAGGAGCCAAATGAACCCAACAGGCTAGAACTGTCTCTCAATTCTGGGCTTTATCTCTTTTGACATGTAAATTCATAGGGAAAGAATTCTCTAGTCTTCCTGGCCACTTGGAGCTTAACCTAGATATCTAACCCAAGCCATCACCACTTGGTTCTCTAGGGGAGATAATGGAAGTTTATTATCTTTTCACTTCAAAAAATTAACTAGATAAATGTCTACAGACTTAATCTCTCATGGGATATGAGAATTAAAATACTTCTGGGAGAAGTGAAAGCAAACATTCTCTAGCTTTGAATGGTATACATTCCCATGTTTCAGGAGGCTAGGGAATTTGCAGAAGCACTGAGAAATACAGGGAGGGTTTATTTACCTGCATTACCATAAAACAGATAGTTTATGAAATATTTATATTAGTAATATTTTACTTATACAAATTTAACCTAGGGAAGACTGAGCATCTCTTCTAATTGGACAATAATGTTCACACTACTCATAAATCATAACATGTCAAATCAAACCTATTTCTAGAACATCTAGTATATTTCTCTCTCTGTCACTATCAGTATAGTATCAACCACTTATATTAATTATTAATCTTAGTAAAAATAATTAACTTTTATTTATTTAATAGAGAAAACTGAGGGGAATATGATAAATAATTGAGAAGTGTCTGTCATGGATCAGCATTTTAGCAGATAAACAGAAGTCCCAAATACACATACCTTTCTAAAGACACAAACATCCTTTGTAAAACTTTTTGAAGTAGTAAAAAAAATAATTTTTTTCATTAACATGGATCTAAGGCATAGCCTTTTTGGAGCATATAAAAGTAAGACTCATATAAAAGTAAGAGCATATAAAAGTAAGAGCGTATAAAAGTAAGACATATAAAAGTAAACTTGAAATTATGACTAATAATATTTCTGTGTTGTGTCTTAGTTTGAAGTTATTTGGATAGATGCTGACTATCCATTATTAAACTTGATTAGATCATTCAAAAGTTTTATGTAAAGATCTTGAAAATTATCTTCAAATTGACATACTATAAAATCTAATTACTATTAAGTTTATCAGGATCTATTTCATTAAATACATACTTATATTTTTTCACAATCTTAAATTTCATATAGGAATAATGTTACTTATTTGATCAGTAAACCTATATAAATTTAGAAAAAAATCAAACCCAGTTAGATTAAAAAGCCATGCTACCATTCTACTTAAACTAATAAATAAGTGAAAGCAGAACTATTTTTATTAAACCATAATTAGTGCTGGCTTTCTGTACAAAGTTTTATCAAATTTATGGGAGTTTGGACTCTTTAAAGTTTCTGGGTTAGTTTATATAACATAATATTTTTGTCTTTTAATTACAGCATATTTAAATTATTAGTTCATTTTTTATTACCTGTGAATTTTAGAAATCGAATATTTATGTAAATGTTTATTTTCTTTTAGAAGTTAATTAGAACAGTTCTCATTTACCTTAAGAGGTAACATAAGCTAATTCCTTTTTGTTCCTTTTTTCTTTTTTTTTTTAGAGATAGGGTCTTGCTCTGTTGCCCAGGCTGGAGTGCAATGGCACAATCATAGCTCACTATATCCTTGAACTCCTAGGTGTAAGTGATCCCCCTGCCTCAGCCTTCCTAGTAGCTGGGACTGCAGGCATGTGCCACCATCCCTGGCTAATATATATATTTTTTTTTTTCCAGACAGAGTCTTGCTATGTTGCCCAGGCTGATCTCAAACTCCTGGCCTCAAGGATATTCTTACCTTAGCTTCTTGAGTCACTGGGATTACAGTCATAAACCACAGTGCCTAGCAGCTAATTTCTTACCACCCTCTAGAGGTTAGAAAATATTTCATATTCACATATCAGAGGTAAAGACCTTTGTGAATTACAGATATACATTCTGGCAGAAAGGTAACTTATAGCTTCAATGGTATAATTTCAGCCTTGAGTCAACAGTAAGCAAAAAAACACAAAAGCTCACCTATTAAGATAAAAAAGACATGTTTTCCTTACCAATGGTCAAAAATTTCTAATAGATTTAAGCTCAAAGCAGACAAATAGACAAACATAAAGGACACTGAGCCAGAGTCTCCAACATTTCTCATTAAGCTTATACTAGATCTCTATAAACCATTAATCCATTTACAGAGATCATAAAATGGCCAGGTCATAAATCCAAATTCCTAATCATTTCTACCACATGTTAGTTCAAAAAAGAATTAAAACAAATACAAATTTATTTTGGATAAAAAAATGTTGAAATGAATTTGCAAATGCATTCAAAACAAGCTATTTAAAAAGGGCAGGAGGGGAGAGAAGAAAGTCCACTGACTCTCTGATGGACAGAATTAATCTGCAAGTTCATAGACAAGACTTATTTCGCTTAACTTTCACAGTTTGCGGAGTTGTAAATTAGCTTAAGGGCAATCAAAACCTACAACCAGTTAATCTGGAAGAATGCCCTCTGTAGAATGCATAGTATTGCAGTTAGACATTTAGTTATCTTTTTTCTTTTTTCAAAATTTCCTTTCAATCTACATAAATAAAAATTTTATTTGTACATGTATCTAATGATGCTATTAAGCAATCTAATGTCAGTTTAAATCTCAAACCTTTGTAAATGATATACTTTTGGTTTTAAAGAGTTTAGTTTTGCTTCTTTAAATTTTGTTTTAAGAAGTATACTCCTTGTCTTCGTTGCTCAATTTCAGTGTAATGGGTCTTGCTAGAGGATTTTCCTCCTCTCTCTAACTGAGATCTTCCAAACTGAGGTTTCTATTTTTTTATCTATCATCTTAATTTTTCTATAAATATTTTTTTGTTCTTTCTTTGGAATCATGTTATCTAGGGGTTTATTGTTTGATTCCTAGTTTTTATGTCTCTAAACTTTTAATCATATTTACTATTTATCTTTTATTTTCTTTGAATATTTTGGTGAGTTACTTAATCTTTTCTTCCATTCAGTAATTCCTTCTTCAGCTATACCTATCTAGTAATTTATTCCATCTGTTTTCCTTATTATTTATTTCAAATATTATATTTTACATATCAAATATTCTTTTCTTTCTTTTTTAATGATTTTGTGCTTTCCTTCAAATTATTATTTCTCTAATTAAATCTATTTTGTTAATTTTAAATTCTTAGTTCATCCAATTCTATTAGGTTGTTACAAAAGTAATTGCAGTTTTGGCATTGTTGAAATTTGGCATTTGACATTGCAATACATTCTTAAATAAATGTGGTCATGTTATACATCATTTTAAGGTGCACTTCTCACTTTATGTGTTTTGCTAATGACTTATTACTTGCTGTTTATTTTATATTTATTTTAGACTATGGAAATGATGTTAGACAAAAAGCAAATTTGAACGATTTTCTTATTTGAGTTCAAAATGAGTCATAAAGCAGCTGAGACAACTCCCAACATCAACAACGCATTTGGCCTAGGAACTGGTAAGGAATATACAGTGCAGTGGTGGTTCCAGAAGTTTTGCAAAGGAGACAAGAGCCTGGAAGATGAAGAGCACAGTGGTCAGCCGTCTGAAGTTGACAAGGACCAACTGAGAGCAATTATCGAAGCTGATCCTCTTACAACTACAGGACAAGTTGCTGAAGAACTCAACATTGACCATTCTAAGGTCATTGGGCATTTGTAGCAAATTGGAAAGGTGAAAAAGCTCGATAAGTCAGTGCCTCACGAGCTGACCAAAAATAAAAAAAAAAAAAAAAAAAAAAATCATTGTTTTCTTTTACTGTATGCAAGAACAAGAAACCATTTCTCCATTGAATTGTGACATGCAATGAAAAGTGGATTGTATAGGACAACTGGTGATGACCGGCTCACTAGTTGGACTAAGAAGAAGCTCCAAAGCATTTCCCAAAGTCAAACTTGCACCAAAAAAAAGGTCATGGTCACTGTTTCATGATCTGCTGCCGGTCTGATCCACTACAGCTTTCTGAATCCTGGCGAAACCACTACATCTGAGAAGTATCCTACTCAAATCAATGAGATACACTAAAAACTGCAATTCCTGCAGTCAACATTAGGGCCCAATTCTTCTCCACAATAATGCCTGACTATATATCACACAACCAACACTTCAAAAGTTGAACGAACTGGCCTATGAAGTTTTGCTCATTCGCCGTATTCACCTGACCTATCACCAACTGATCACCACTTCTTCAAGCGTCTTGACAACTTTTTGCAGGGAAAAGGGTTCTACAACCAGCGGGATGCAGAAAATGCTTTCCAAGAGTTTGGAAGCATGGATTCCAGAAGCATGGATTTGTACATTACAGGAATAAACAAACTTATTCCTTGTTGGCAAAAATGTGTTTATTGTAATGGTTCCTATTTTGATTAATAAAGATGACCTTAAGCCTAGTTATAATGATTTAAAATTCACGGTCCAAAACCACAATTACTTTTGCACTAACCTAAGAACTCCCTACCACAAAGGAATTTGCCCCAATCATTTTTCCATTTCTAATTATGCCAATGCCAGCCTTCTATTTCCTTATAACAGTAACATTATAGTCATCTTTGACTTCTCCTGTCTTCTAATAATCAACATGTATTTTTTCCCAGAAAATTCAGTTGAGTCTTTAAAATAAATTCAGAATCTAACCATTTTCTAATATTTCTGTTACCTTTTCCAAGTCAAAACATTGTCATCTCTCCTCAAGATTACTGTAATAGCCTCCTCACTTGTCAGTGTTTCTACCTTATCCTCCATTAGTTTGTTCTCAACATAACAGCCTAAGGGAAGCTATGAAATATATAAGTCAGGTTATTTTAGTCCTCAGACTAAAGGATTCCCTATTTATCTCAGTGGAAATCCCCAAACTCTCACAATTGCCTATAAGTCCTTACAAATCTCTCTATATTCCTCTGAAGTCATCATCTGCCATCCTTCACATTGCTTACACAGGTCCATCCATACTGGCCCACACTTTGTTGAATGGTGGCTCCTCAGTAAGATATATCCAGGTCCTAGAATCTATAAAAATGATCTTATTTAGAAAAGCATCTCCGTAAATGTAGCTAAGGGTCTCAAGATGAGATCATCTTAGATTATCTAGATGAACTCTAAATCAAATGATGGTTAACTTAAGAAAACCCTAATTAACGAGGTTTATATTACTCCTTTGGAAAAAGGAGAGTTTTATTGCTCATAAAGTGTAGCAACCTGCTGGGTGGCCATTCCAACAGGCTGGGAAACCAGGCACTGACCGGCCAGAAGCCAGTACACATGCTTCAAAGAAGAGACAAAAGGTATCATAACAAGATTTTACATTGAGCAGAGGAGTCAAATATACATATTCAACAAGCTATAGGAGGAGTCAAGGATATTTATGAGGAGAAATCAAACAAATGCAGTTGTGCTTTATCCATTCTGTCCTGGCTGGCAACTCAGCTTTAAGATGTTTGTTTCTGGGGCTGCCTTGGCTGAGAGGGGTCCAATCAATTAGCAGAGGGCTTAAGATTTTATTTTTAGTCCATATGAAAAACGTTCCTATTAAAGATTGAAGAGGAACCACATGAAGATAAAGGCAGAGACTGGAGGGACACAGCCACAAGCAAAGGAATTCCTAGAGTTGCCACAATCTGTAAGAGGCAAGGAACAAATTATCCCTTTAGAGCCTTTGCAGGGAGTTTGGCCTTGTTGTCGCCTCAGTTTTGGACTTCTGCTCTCCAGAACTGCGAGAGAATAAATCCCTGTTGTTTTAATCCTCCCAGTTTGTGATAATTTGTCAGAGCAGCCCTAGGAAACTAATATACTCCCAACTGAGGTAGACGTGCTTCACCCTCAGCACTTGCCCTGGCTTTCTTTCATGCCTCAAATCATTTTTATCCGTAGAATTGTACTGCTTACACATCCTCCTCATTTAAACCTTTACTCAAAAGTCTCCCACAGACTGTGGCACATAATGACCACTCCATCTAAATTGCAACTCCATCCTCCTAACATCTCTTACCCCGTTTTATTTTTCTAGAGTACTTATCATTTTTCTGAAATAAATGTAAATTTATCATCTTCCTCACCCTGTTAGAATGTATACTTTAGAAAAGTGGACATTTTCTCCTTCCTTTTTAATGCTGATGTATTTAACTCATGTATTCCTTAGTGCCTAGAAGAGTTTCTGGCATATAGCACATACTAAATGAGTATTTGTTGAATGAATGAATTAATCATTTAGTTTGTCATCTTTCTTTTGCAGTAGTAGTATTCCTCTGGAGTAGGGTTAATTTGGATGTGAACCTGTTCCCAGGGGTGCCTGTCGTGTCCATGATTGGAATCACTGTCTCCACAGATTAACTCAGTGGGTGGGGAGGAAAGAAACATTGTTGATCATTCCCCCTCTGCTTGACTCTCAAGCAGGCAATTTTTCTAATCAGAGCTTTGCTTTTAAACTCTTAAGAAGCAGCAGCTGCTTTTCAAGAGGCAGCCTCTGTAGGTTGTGATCAGTCAGTTGAGCTGGGAGAGTGGTAGCTTGGAGGACTTTTGCACTGCCCTAATATGATTTCCACTTTGGAAGAAAGACTAGTACTTCTGCTACTGAATTTTTATGGTAAGAGGGCAGATCATCATTTTCTCAAGCGCCAGGAAAAAGGCCTGGACAGGACTTAGACATTGTACTGCCGTGTGAAAGAGAACAGCAGCCTCTGTCATCCAGGAGCCAGCCTGGTGCTATCAGCTAGACCTTGCTCTTCTCCAGTCGATATAAATAATTTCATAGAACGCTTAATATCAGATAAGGCCACTCTTGACCATGGTGGATCAAGACACAAACATGACCCCTCCATAATTATACAAAACACAAATATTGTCCAAGCCACCAAATACTGAACATCCATCTCTCTCTCCCAGATACCATCCCAGACTGCTGCTTCTTTACCAAATTCAGTTTTAGCCTCAATCAGGTTTTCTCTCCTTCTATATATGATTTATTTAAGGTACCCCACCATATAGTAACCTCCACTCCCTTACAACATCCAACCTGGAGCAAAGCACCTCTTCTTTACACTTTCCACTAAATCCAACACAAATTCAAATCTTATACTAACTAATTTCTCATACACTTGTACTAAGATGTCTTCGGTTTCCCATAGTGTATGTAACCCCTTGTTCCTTGCTGAGGCTGTCCAAATTGCACAACAATTGGACACATCCCTATGTTTATCAGGAAGCTTCAAATAGTTCTCTAGTCAGTAAAGTGCTAGAAAATGTTTAACAATGCGCTCTCCAAAACAAAGAAACAAAAAGTTCTAACTTGCAATGTTTTCTGATTTCCATGATGGAATTATTTCACCATGGATAATTTAAAGATACCAAAGATTTATTTGGCTCTTAAAATCCCTGGAATTCCAAAAATCAGCTATTGCTGGCTGGTATGACCGGCTACAAGATACTACAGCCTTTAGCCACCATGTCATCATAGACCACTGTTTTTGCTTCCTAAAATCCATGCAATCCTGCCAATTCTGCAGTTCCTCCAGGGTCACTGAAGAAAGCATCATTCCTCAAGAAAACAGCATTCCTCAACTGCTCATTCATTCAACACTAACTAGAAAGCCTGAATTTAGTTGCTATTCAAGGAGCCATGTGTGCAGGAGTTTTGCAAAATGAGAATCAGTCACTGACTTAAAATATATATTGACAATTACTTAAAGAAAAGAATTTGCACTTAATGGAATATAGCTTCTGCAGATAGAACTCATTTTCCTTTTAAGCTTCAGCACACCAAATGGTACAAATCATCACGTGTGATAGAGAAGACAAATATTTAAAATCTATTTTGGCATTGACTTTCACTACTACTACTAATACTAATTTGACTACTTGAGAACTGTTCTTCAAGGGAAATAATTTTCTCCTAAGGCACGCACATGATACTTGAGATGTCATGTGTAAAAGAAAAAGTTAATATTACCTGAATCATTTATAATGTTATTGTTTAAATACAACAGAAACTGCCAGATCTGAGCTGGAGCTGAAATGTAAATTTTTTTCTGCCCCACCAGCTACCTTCTTTTAGTGTTCTTATAGCATCTATATTGTAAGACTTTTAAGGTAGACCGTCTACTTTGGCACATGTACTAACTGAGTGACCTTGGTAAAGTTACAGAAATTCTGTACCTCGGTTTCCTATTTTGTAAAATGAATTTAAAATTAATAAAATCTATCTTATAGAGTAGCAGTGAAGATTAAATTTCATATATGCAAAATGTTTAGAAAAAAAGCCTTGCACATGTTAGGTGGTATTAACATGTGAATATTCTTATTCTATGTCTTAGGCATACAATAAAATTAGCCATTCAAAAATGTAAATTTTATGCAAACAGGCTTTGTTGTATAACAACAATTTTTAGGGACCAGTTTATATGCATAGTACTGAAAAATCTCCTAAATGTACACATCTTTGAACACAGAAAATCTTGGAAGTAAATAGTTATATTATCCAAATATATTTTAAAATAAAAGTCATAAAAAAGAAAAAAATAATCATTATAACTGTGTTTCAATATTAGTGCATTTTGTTTAAGTTGAAATAAAAGCTATTTAAAACTTTAAAAGTGTGAAATTATCCTTGCCCTTTGAAGTGGTAGTTTAATGTAAATGTAAGAATTAAAAGGTGACTAACCATGTATTACTTTTTCACATTTGTCAGCTTAATCCAGTCGGTTAGTTTAGAAATTCTGTCACAGATGTCTGAAATTGTTAAAATTAGCATGTTTTATCTGCAGAATGCAGAATGTTCATTTACATAAAATTGGTTCATTTCTAACACAATGTAGCTATAAAAATATGTTTTTATAAAATACATTTAAAGTAGTTGAAATACTTTCTGGGAAAATTATTTGAGGGGAAAACGGGTAGCATTTCTGATGAATTCACCATGATTTATCCCAGCAGGGCCAAGTCCATACTCTTAAGATTTGATAGTTATTGAACCCTGTTTTGAAGAAAAAGATTGTTATTGCTACAAAGATAGGGTGAAGTATTAAGATTTATCAGCAATGTAAGAATAGGCTGCTTTCATTTAACCCTCTTTTCTCTCTCTAGATTATAGAATATTCATTTAAAAGGTAACAATAATGTCTCACATAACACTTTTTAAACTACTACGTATTTTGAGCAATGCTGATTCAGTCTTCTGACAAGTCATTTTGCAAAGTTGCCTTTTATAGTATAAAATTTTAAAAATAAAAGTGATCAAGAATCAAAAAAAGAGATAGTAGGTAGATGGAGAGATGAGAGGGAGAGAGTCAGCGGGGGACAGAGAGAAACTGGAAGAAAAATAGGAAAAGGGCAAAGAAGAAATTGGAAAACCAATTTCGATGTAAACAATTTATAAGTAGAAATACAGTTTTAACAATTAATATAGAATGAACTCTAGGAATAGCCTTTAACCAACATCTTCAGATATTATGTTCCCAGATGATTTCATTTTACCTTTTATAACCAAATACCAGAATCCAGAATCAGATATGTAAATGGATCCCTTTATCAAGGCCTGAGTTATTTTTCACACATAAGATTTTTTGCTTTCAACACATTTTCTTCTGAGACTCTATTTGAATATCATGCTGCCACACACACCCCTTTTCAGGCAGTTTGGAAAGGCCTGGTTCGAACAGCTTTGCCAGACAATGACCAGCAGAGACATTTGGAATCATATTCTTAAAAATCTGAATGTGTAAATATGGGTAATAGGACATATTTAACAGCAGAAATTATGCCTTAAATGCCATGAAGTAGAAAAAAATAGCATGTTGACTACATAGTCAAAGCATTGACTAAACCAGATTTAAAAAGCAGAAGCAGTTACATAAGGGAGATGCATAGCAGATGATGGTGGCATTACTAGCCAGCAAGACAGTATACAGACAGAGATAAGCTACTTGTAGAAAGGGAAGTTCTGTTAATGTTAGACACTACTGTGGAAAATCACAAACTTATTGACTACAGTCTTAGCCTACAATAATCCTCCACTTCTGCTTTGGTTTCTTTCATTCTACTTACCTTTACTACAATGCACTGTATTTTACTTAGGTATGTATGTATTGTCTGTCTTCTTTCCCTAGGATGTAAGTTCCATAATGGAAAGTCTGTTCTTTGTTTGCTAGTTTGCTTGTTTGTCTCTACAAAACCCAGAATAGTGTCTGGTATATATCGTAAATACTCAATAAATAGTATAAAGCTATAAGTGAATGATGACTATCATTTTGATACTGATGGTTCTAGACTTACCTTTGTTTGCATTTTTTGTGTTTGTTTATTTCTAGGAGTCTAGTTTTAAGAATGTTTTTAAGTTAAATAATTCTACATGGATTCTTAAACACACACATACACACACACACAGTATTAACTGACCTATTTCTGCCTTCTCAGAAGAAATCATTACAAATTTTTTATTCAATTTGTTTGTTACTCATTCCCTTTTAGCTAAATAATAATTAAATGACAGTTTCATATTTTTCCACTTTTAGTTTTGTAGTTTTAGGTATTATTTATTGACTTCCAACAAGGGACTCTCTTTTGTAATACCACAAATGTATTTGCTACTTTCTGTGGACCAAATAATATTATTTTTCAATTCTTATAATAACTTTAAGTAAATTTCTCTTGTGATTTTTCCTTGAAAAATTGTTTCTTTTCTCTGAATAATCCTTTACAAACAATCATGTTCAAGATATGGAGAAACGATAGGCAGATTAATATTAAAATAAGACATTTAGAAATCATAAAATTAGAGATAAACAACAAATAATTGAAAACCAGTGATTTTCCAACTGGACAGGGTGAAATGGGGGTAAGAGTCTGGGAGTCTACTTAAATGTGTCCTTGTCTTCTCTCCATTAATGCCCCTTGAAACATTTGTGCAAAACCTAATGATTTCACTTAAACTCTTCACTTGAAAATTAGGATTTTGAAGAAATAATTATATAATTATTCACCTATTCAAATAATCTTTTGCAGAGTATTTAAATAAAAACTGTCTTTATTTTTTAACAAAATATGCTTGTGTGGTTGGGAAGTTAATATAGGCCTACAACAATAAATTCAGATTTAGTAATATGGTCCATGTTTTGAAAACACATTTTTTAAATGCATGAGAACAATATTGTAATTAAAATTAATCTTGTAATAATTATAGTAAATTTGCAATGCAATTACAAAGTTTTTAGACTTGTTTCAAAGCATGCTATTAAATTTCTATAAGTTTTCTAAGTTCCTTACTCCCTATGCAACCTTTTTCACCCTCATGATGTTTTACTATTACCTCCATGCTGTCAAATCCTAGTTGTCAAGTCCTGACTTTCTGCAGTTGAAAGGCCTTGAAGAAAGAGTTGAATTTGCATGTGTAGAAATGGGATGAGATTATTTCATACAAGAGGAAAGAATTTAGTTCCAACTCCTATAAACTCTTCCTACTTATCCAAACTGATTTCCTGAACTACCCCATCTGAAAGCGTTAATAAAGACAGATTAGAGATGCTTTCCTTATTCTCTTTCAAAAGGCATTCCTGTGCAGAGGTATTTAATTGGCTTCACATTGTTTTTTTTTTTTATTTGATCCTAATAAAATAACATTTAATAATTTGGTCATTAGGCTTAATTATAATATCTAGATTTTCTTGGAAAATCAGAGAATCCGTTACATCAGTTATACATCTCTCAAAGTGAACAACTGGATGTAGCCGAGTACCTGCTTCCCTTTTAATTCCAGGAAAAATTATGAATTGTAGAGTCCCTACCACTAACAAACATATGTATATGTTGTACCTACCTGTGGTGGCTTCACTATATAGGCATTTGGAACAGCTAGGCATTTGGCCATTCTAGTTGTAGTCACGTTTCCCAATTTTCCACCTGGAGTGATTTTACCATTCTTCTCCAAACATTTCAATCCTACAGATTTCTACTTTTTATGCACATTTGTGTATACAATTTTTTGCAATTTTTTCTTATGCCCAGTGCTAGATATAAGCCAGAATAAGTCTTTTTACTTTATATTTGTGAAGAACATACTGAGAGTTACATACAAGAATTTCTTTTCTTTTTGTTTTCCTATTTTATCAATATGGTAGTATAGTAAGATTATTTGAAATTCAGGTTATCATATAAAGGTCAAGTTACATTAAAATCTTTATGCATGACTTTAATATTATACTGACATTTCTAAGTTTTCTATTTTTTACTAAAATTTAAAATAATAATTTTCATGGAAAGACATCTCTTACAACAATTTCAAACTTTAAACTTTAACTGTAACTAAAGGTACATTATACTCATTAGCATTACAGTATTTTTTCTTGGAAAAAGTATTTTAATGAGATGGTAAGAGAAAACACTACTTTCTCTTATTAAACCTGACCCATGCTTCAATGAGCTCGGATGCAGAGGCAAGCGAAAGAAAAAAAAAAAAAAAAAACTACCATGTAAATTCAAGTAACTTGATTAAAAACAGAATAAGCAAACATTTTTTTTTTACTTTTTTTAAGTTCAGTGTGTTATAGACAAATTAGAAAAATACAAATTTCAAAGGAATAATAAAACTTTCCATTGAATATTTTCCAGTTTTTTATTTAAAATACTTGATATATTATCTTAGGGTTTTTAAAAAAACATACTCAAATCTGTAAAATTTTTGGGAAAATGATGTATTTTTAATGTTTATTTTATTTGACATTATAGCTACTGACTCAACTTCACAATTCTATCAATGTCAAATACTTTCATATTAATCAGAAAAAAAATTTAATTTTAAAAGTAATACAATTCTAATGTATACACTTACCTTTACTACAATGCACTGTATTTTACTTAGGTATGTATATACTTAGGTAGAGAGAAACCTGAATTACTGGTCATAATCAGATGAACTCATGAGAGGAAAGGATGCTAGATTATAGACCACCATAAATATCCCTTACTCTCAACTTCATAGTTCAGGACTGTTTATGGGATCCTGAATGTATATATCTAGAATCCTTTAAATACTACAGAACTTTCCTATGTCACACCTATTACTATCTTATCTCATTGTTATTTGCATTACACCAATTAGTATCTTTACATGTGAGAAAATTATGTTCATATTCTTCATCTTTTAGATACTAAATAATCAAATATTAATTATTCAAAATATAAATGGATGATAATATAAGTCTCATCAGTAAGCTGAGAATTAAAAATACAATAAAATTTAGAATTTAATAAAGCCCTTGTTATAATGTGAGATTGCAGATTAAGAATAAATGATATCCAATTGTAAATTCTGGTAGAGACATATACAGTTTTTTTTGTTCTTCTTTTTTTTTAATTTCAGCATATTATGGAGGTATAAATGTTTAGGTTTCATATATTGCCTTTGCCCCACCTGAGTCAGAGCTTCAAGTGTGTCCATCTTAATGGTAAGTTGGGGCACACAGCACCCATTAGGTGTGAATATACCCATCCCATTCTCCCCCCTCTCACCTGCTGGACACCCAATGAATGTCACTACTCTATGTGCACTTAAGTGCTGGTCAGTTAAGTCAGTTAATACCAATTTGAGGGTGACATTTCACTGACAGTTTAAACATTCAGAAGGTATAAGAAATGTGAATTCTTGGAGAAAGAAACTAAGTATTGTGAAAATTCATTCATTTATTTCTTCATTCCGCAAATGATTCTTGGGCATCCTGTGTGTGTGCCTGTGCCCTGTCGTACCAGACATTGTTCTGGGCAGAGTAGATATAGCAGTGAGCAAAATAAATAAAAGTTCCTGCCTTATGCGGCTTATCTTCTAATGGTAAGAGAAATAATAAACAAGACAATAAATATCTAACATAGTAAATGCTGATACTTGTAAAGAAAACAACAAAGCCGATCAGGGATACAGGGAGTCCTGGGAGCAGGTAGGATTGTAATTTTAGACAGGATGGCCCAGTGACAGTGATATGAATGAAATTGTGAAGGATGTGAGGCAGCAGGCACAAACTCTATGGAAAGGGAGTGGCAAGGGGGTGATGGCAGAGGAGTACCTTGCAGGTATAAGTAACATCAATTGCAAATGCCCTATGGTAAAATTTTGCCTGAAGAATTAAAGGACCAGCCAGGAGGTCGGTGAGGCTAATTCAGAGTGAGGAGGGTGAGAATAGTAGAGAAATAGGGCAGACAAGTAACAAGAGATCCATCATCCTGTTAGCTGTTGTTAGGACTTCGTTTTCTTTAAATAAGATGTGAATTCACTGGAGAGTGTTCAGCAGTGGGATGATATGCTCACCTAAATTTAAAAGAATTGTTCAGGCTGCTGGCTGAGAACAGAATGAAGGGAAGCAAAGGCCAAATTAGGAAGAGGAGTTAAGAGGCTACAGTAATTGTCTAGGTAAGAAACGTCAGTAGCTTTGTTTATGGTAACAATGAAAGGTGATGAGAAGTGGCAGGAATCCACATACATGTGGAGAGTCCAAGGGAAAGGATTTGTTGACAAGCTAAATACTTAAAATGTTAATTCAGAGATATAATAGCCTGAAACATGTTTTTAATTATGGGATGCAGTTCTGCAGCAAAACATTACATCTTGAAATCCAGAGTTACACCATTGATTATGACTGTCTGATAATTTCATTCCTTAATTATCCAATTAATAATTCCTGAGCATTTGCTACATGTCTGGTATTTCACAGAAGCTAAGTGAATAGCCTAAATAAAAGAGATTTTACAACACCTATTCACAGATTTTCATTCTAGAAGACATAAAAAATGTGAAAACTCAGTAAACTTAATAACTGTTTGGAGATTGGCAAATATAACTCCAAACTTAGGAAAAGCTCTAGAATTCTCATGAATTTACTTTAAAATTACATAAAAAGAGTGACATGGTATGGGTATAAATCATTTTCAGCTTTATCTATTCCGCCTTACAATGAGCTACACCGAAAGGGCAGAAACTGAATAACTCATAGGCATTCTAAGTTTGACTTAAAAGAAAGTCACAGGACATTAAACATGATTCAATTAAAAATACTATGGAAATCTTCTGAAAAATAACTTTACTTTTACTCAAAATCTTTGTAATCCTCTCAAACATGTGAGTTCATTGATTCCAGGGTCCTTTATCAATGGAGAAAGATTTAAATGCACCTGTCAAGAGGGAATCTAAAACCTTATAAATCCATGGAAAAAAATCAAGTTTGCTCTTTTATTCCCTGTGGTTTCAAGGTCAGAATGTTTTGATGTCTCTGGATCAAGTTTATGGCTTTGTGAGCTATGAGAACTCAGAGGTGATTTTCTTAGTGTCTTTAAATACAAAAACAATCCATCCAACTACAATTCATCCATCCATCCATCCACCCAATATTCTTGTGCCAATTTTATGCCAAACATTAATTGTATACTAAGTCAGTACTCAGGAAAATGTCTCATTTTTTTCCCATAATCTAGGCATCAGGTTGCATTAAAATTAACCAGATTCCATACACTAATTCAAATCCCTCCATACCTACTTTAAATTGTATTATTTAAGTAGTCATTTAAATAAAATGTGCCCCTTTACTAGCTTATAGATAGCTATATTCTCCCTATGTCACTTCACATTCTTTACATTGTATTCCCTCTATGCCTGTCTCTGTGTTCAATTTTCCCCATCTTATAAGAATGCCAATTACATTCGAATTAGGTCCTACATTAATGCCCTCATTTTAACTTGATTACCTCTGTAAAGACTTTATCACCAAATAAAGTCACATTCTGAGATACTGAGAATTAGGATTTCAACATATTCATATTAGGTAGATACAATTTAACTCATAACTATGTATCAATATATGTGTGTATATATATATATATATGCCTGAATAGTTTCAATGTACCATCTTTTATAAGGCAAAAACCTGTAAGCACAAAAAAATCAAAGTAAACATACATAGGCATAAACATAAATGGTTAAATATAGTGTGACATGCTTATGCAAAGGATTGCTATAAATTCATTAAAAAGACTGAGATAGATGTATATATAAATGGATAAATATAGATATAAAATATGTAAAAATATTTTCTTACATAAAAAGACATAAGGTGCAAATGGACTTTATATGTATATGTATGTGTGTGTGCATGTTTGTTTATATATATTCCTAGAAAGAAAGAAAATATAGCATTAATAAGTATTATTAAAGATAGTCATAACTACCTGTAAGGAGTAGGTTTAGGAATTAAAAGGCTCATAGAAACTTTACATTAATGGTATCAACAGAACCTAAACTTAAAAGTAAATCATTGGTGTAAGTGTTATAAAAAGGAAAAAGGCTGCCTAGAGAAAGACAACAAATGAAAATTTAACTTCTCCAGTAAATTAATATGTGAATCTGAGCGAACCACATTCCCTATGATATGATTCATTTATATATGTTATAAAATGACAATAGTAATAATGTCTTTTTTATAAAGCTGGTTGGGAGTGAAATGCAATTGCTTATACACACACACACACACACACACACACACACACACACACGCTCTCACACACGTGCTGAGCTTCCAGGTGTCCAGGTGGCTAATTAGGACTCTGAGCCAAACTGAAATAACAATTAAGCCTGTACTCGCTTGCTATGGTAGTGCATGAGACAAAAACAAAGGGTGCCATCTCCTCAGTTTCCCTATATGATGGCACCAAGTTGGAGTCACAAGACATGCAACACAGATGGGTACAACTTTCTCACTGCCAAGGAATCCCAAACAAAAGTTTCCTTTCTTTTTATGGTCAAGAGAGGAAGTGCAGCAGGAAGGTTAAGAGTAAAAAGTCTGGAGACAAATCCAGCACAAATTCCTTGGCCAACGCCCCTGAAAAGGAGTCCTCTGAGTGGAGGCACCTGAGCTAGAACTACAGCTATTACGTGCATGTGCATGCTGAGCCAAGGGCTTGAATCCTTGACTGGCATACCCTCCTAGAAACCGTAATGCACTGATTGTGTACAGCATCCCACATGGGCTTGGCAGCTTTCCCCATGAGGTTGACCAGGCAAAACCTTGTAATTGCCTATGGTTGGGTCTGAAGGATCACAAATGAAATTTTGGCTTGAAACTGTACTACTCTTAAAATAATTGAAACCAGGATTGGTGCAAATGCTATATAAGTGTTAATGTATAAATGCAGAGGTTTACCAGCAAATGTATTAAAATGGCTAGACATGATGAGAATCTTGAAGTTTGTCTTACATTCATAAAATTTGCTTTGTAAAAAAATATATAATCAGGGAGGGAGAAGAGATATTACAGGATCATAAATGAAACAAGAAGGTATTTGAGGTGGTTATAGCAGTTTTGGAAATATTTTCAAATTGAAAATTTTAATCTAATTCTTTGATTTTTAATATTTATAAGTTGAGATGTAGAAAAGTTAAATTACTTTGTGCTTACTTTAGAGAACTAGACAATGATTTATAAATTAGAGCTCCCAAATCTCCAATTTTAGTATTTATTGCATAGAGTTTCATCTTGCTAAAAATGTAAGAATTGCACTTCATTGAAATAATTACCTCAATCGAATTTTACACATGGTAATTTTTCAATAATCCTAAAAATTAACTCAAGGCATATGTGCAGAAAATTTCCCTTTGTTTAATCAGTATGATCTCTTAAAATTCTCTTCTTTTGACTACCAAATAGATTCACTATCTTTCATATATTCAATAATCTTCTGTTAAATGTTGTACACTTCCTATCTAGATTTGGAATAATCTAATATTTTTAAAAGTCAATAAAATAAGATAAATATGTATTTTGGGAGTGGATTAAGTATAAAAATGAACTTTGTTAATCAATAATACACTGATTATATAATGAGGAAAATATCAATAAATACCTGACTTTTTTGGATTCCATAATATTTTCAGATTCATTGCAACACTGAATCAGATAACTTTGAGTCTTTTAATTTTCTTTTCATCAAAATTTTCCTGACATTTTCCATTAGGAAAATCTACTATATATTTAAAATTATGAGCACTCACTTACGGGTTTTTTTTTTAAACAGTTTTCACTTGTTTCTCACTTTCATTATAGGACAAGAGAGGAGCCAAAATAACAAAAAAAAGTTATTTATATTTTGAGACAATAGCAATTTAATATTTTTAAATGTACACAATTGAACATTGGGTTGGGAAATTTATATTTCAATTAAAAAATGGATAAACTTTCTGACATGTTTATTAATTTATTTTGATAGATAGTGACTAAGCATACAAACAACCATAGATTTCTAAGGTTTATTCAAAAAATCTGTTCATCTAGTTGATATTTTTATAGAGTTTATATACTACTGATGCTATTATTGATCTCAGAATTTATTTAAGGATAAATATTAACTAATGCACCAATTTTCAAAAAACTACATCAATAACTATGTTATGCTTATTATTTAGTAGAATGTTCTGCAACTGTCATTATGGGAAATTGCAGATAAATATACCTGGCATTTTTTCTACATTTTGAGTCTTTCTTTAAATATATTACAGAAATTTCATACATAGACAAAAGTAGTTAATAGTCCATATTAAAAAGAGAGATGTAAAATTGCATTTGATGGCTACAAACTGAAATAGTACTCATTGTTTCATCTTGAACATTTTCTGAAATGAAGATGTTTGCAATTTTTACTTTTCAAATACAATTTCTCTTTTCAAATATACCGAATAACTAAATTGTATTAGTATGCCATGAAAAGATATTATCATACACATAGAAATAATTGATTTGCATTTTAGTAATATCAGAAAGTTTAAGAGATTGCATTTTGCTTCTAAACTAAAAGCACAATCTTACACAAACAATAAAGAATCAGCTTTTTCTCAAAACAATCAATGAATTGTTTGAAAACATTATTTTTGTTTATGAAAAATAGTTCTACATCACGTATAAGGCATTTGACTATCTATTTTTTCAAAAATATATAGTTATCTGGATATTGGATAACATTCATAAGAGCAAAATTAAAAAAATAGATAAAAATTCTATCCATTTGGACATCCATGTTTACATATTATACATTCAGCAAATTACGGGAAACTAGTTTGGTTACTCACAATGTTTTTTGTTTCTATAACAAAAAATCCAGCAAAAATATTCCTTTACTTCTTTCTACACCCTCTATTGTAAACGTGTCTCTGGAATTGCACATGACGACTTTGGATAATTTCATATAAAACTCATAGTTTAAATAAAATGGAGTTGCTGGTGTTACCTCCAATTATCATACAATTTTTTGTACCCTTAAATCTATTTGAGGTTTTTTGTGTGTGTAAGGAAAGAGGTGCCCATGTGTTTTAATGTCTTATATTTTTATGAGATGTCATTTGTAATAGATAGATCAAGTTTCAAATTTTAGCAAATTTGACTTGCAAGCTTTGTGACTATGATCTTAAGTCTCTGAAAATCATTTTTTCTGACTTGTAAAGTTGCAATAATATCTAATCAAATTTTTTGAAAATTATTGAAAAGTATTTATCGGGAGTAGAATGGATATATAATAAATGATATCCTTAACTCATAATAATTTTTATTCTTCCCAAATGTAAAATATGTTTCCTGCCCTTTAAAAAAGTATCTCAATAGTTAAATTCAGAAATAAGCAGTTATGTATGTAGTGACCCAAAAGATTTCTTTTGAAATCATCTAATTGTTCCTCAATGATTATAAAATAGGTATTCTGTCTCAATTGTGAAAAATCTCTTAGATAATTACTTCATACTTTCATTTGATATAAACATTTATTTCTGAAAGTGTCAGATATGCTGAAGGCATTTAACATCAGACCTTTTTGTAATATGTTGAAATCATAGTTTCATTTTTAAATGTTTATATTCATTTTAACATATTATCTCTTTTATGCAATCTGGGTAAATACACTGCAATCATTTCTTATTTGAGGTCAGGAGATTAAAGGGTGGAAGGAACTTTCCTTATTTAATCAAGATAGAAATTAATAAGGTATATACATATTGGGTAACTTGAACTTTCCCGATATCTATGCACCAAATTCAAGCAAGGACTGACACATGTAATCTGTACCAAAGACCATTTTTGAGCCGTTCTACTAGAGGACATTTTCAAGGCGGCAAATTGATCAAAGTATTTATTTTCTCTGGATTCTAACACAAAGCAACATCAAATAATTTTGCTTTCCTGGTTTGGTTTTCTTCCATGCTTTGAACTAGAAGTATAATATACTGATGAAGGCTTTGTGTCCTGAAGTAAAATTATAAGTCTTTTCTCCAGAATACACTTGAAGAAATTCATGAATAGTTGAAGAAAACATAGATGAAAGTATTTTCCTTATTTCTCTACTTAGTGACATTTTTGTAATCTTGAATTTTTATAGCTTTAGCCAGATAAAAAAACATTTCTGTTCTCAATGTATGGATAGGCTATAACTTATAGGTTTAATCAAACAATGTGTGTTTCATATAAAATAAACTTAAATGTGCTTTAGTTATATAGTCCATTGTAGTAAAAGACTCAACAATAAAGAGCATGTAGATTTAAAAATATATTAGAAATATCCCAGAGATCATCTGAATTTTTCATTTAACTTTTTATATGTGAAGATATATCTCTTTAGGATTTTTCACTATTTTGTGCAAAATATTAATATTATCAGCTATCTGATTTAAGAAATGTTATGAATGTAAAGGCTACTGCTAACATTAGTTGCATTAATGAACTTGTGACCATTTGAAATTGTTACATTAGTATTTAAAAATTATTTCTATAATTGTATTTTTATTAATATTATTATTGTTATAAATATCCATTTTTTACTTTTTAAAAATATTTTTTACTTGACTAATATTAATTACACATACTTATGTGGTACAATGTGATGTTTTAATTTATGTATACATTGTAGAAAGATTCAGTCAAGCTAGTTAACATATTCATCACCACATCAACTTATTTTTTTCTGGTGAGAATGTTAAAAATCTATTCTTGTAGCAATTTTGAAATAACAGTACATTATGATTAACTGTAGTCACCATGCCATACAATAGATCACTAAAACTTATTCCTCCAGTCTAACTGAAACTTTGAGCCCTTTGATCAATAGCTTCTCTTTCCCTATCCCTGCCTCCACCCATACTTCTGGTAACCACTTTTCTACTCTTTATTTCTATGAGACCAACTTGTATAGAGTGTACATATGCGTGAGATCATACAGTATCTGTTTTTCTGGGTCTGGCTTATTTTAGTTAACATAGTGTACTTCAGTTCCATCCATGTTGTTGCAAATGACAGAATTTCTCTTTTTTCAATGCTGTATTACATTGTGTATATATACATACCACATTTTCTTTATCCATTCGTCTGTTGACGGACATTTAGGTTGTTTCCATACCTGGGCTGTTGTGAGTAATGCTGAAATAAACATTAGAGTGCAGATATCTCCTTGATGTATAGATTTCAATTTCTTTACATTCATACTTAGAAGTGAGATTGCTGGATCATATGGTAATTATTTTTAGTTTTTAGTTCTTTGCAGAACCTTCATACCATTTTTCAAAATAGCTCTACTAGTTTACAATCCTACCAACAATTTACAAGTTTCCCTTTTCTCCACATCCCACCAATATTTCTTATCTTTTGTCTTTTTGATAATAGCCATGCTAACAAGTGTGAGGTAATTTCCCACTGTGGCTTTAATTAGTATTTTTCCAATAATTAGTGTTATTGAGTATTTTTTCATATGTCTCTTGGACTTTCATATATTTTTGTTTGAGAAATGTCTGGTCAAGTCCTGTGCTCATTTTGTTTTCTTGCTATTGAGTTGATTATGTATTTGAGCTATTAGTACATTATCAGATGTATGGTTTATAAATATTATGTCCAAATCTGTCAGTTGTCTTTTCATTCTATTTTTTCCTGTACTGTGTAAAAGCTTTTTGCTCTTACAGAATCCCATTTGTTCATTTTTCTTTGTTGTCTATGATTTTAAAGTCCGTTCCAAAATATCATTACCCAGACCAATGCTGTGGAGGTTTTAGTCAATGTCTTCTTTTAGAAGTTTTATAATTTTTGGTCTTATCTTTAAACTATTTATCCATTTTTAGTTAAGTTTTGTAGATGGTTTGAGACAGGAGTTTAATATCATTAATTTGCTTGTGGATATCCAATACAATTTATTGAAATGTTCCCCATTAGTGTTGTTGGCAACTTTGTCAAAAATCAGTTGACTGTAAATACATGGGTTTATTTTTGAGCTTTCTATCCTGATCCACTGCTAAATATGTCCATGTGCTAGGGCAATGCTGTTTTGATTAGAATAGCTTTATGATACATTTTGAAATCAGGGAGTGTGGTGCTTCCAGCTTTCTTTTCTTTTCTCTGAGGTTTTTTTAGTCCTTTTGGGAATACATATTGCTCCATTTAAAATAATTATTTTAAATCTTCTTAAATAAGGTTAAGTAGTTCACTTATGCGCAAAACAAAGACAAAACAAACCAGAAATAGGGGACAGTTAGCAAATTAGAGAATAAAGGAAAGTTTAAAAACTTAAAGATAGGAAAAATATTTAATTAGCTTTCCTTGATTCACATACCTAAACCTAACCTAGGGTGGGGGAACATCTCATAGTGATTAACAATCACATTAGATTATTGCAAAGAAAAATCAGGTTACCATGCTCAAATGAATATGAATTGGATGATGAAATTATTCATGATCGTGTCTATGATAATTACTTCTCTCACTTTGTGTTTTTCCTCTCCTTCTAGCACTGCTATATAATAAAAATCAGAACCTCCTCAAATTAAACCCAACTTTTCTCAAATAATTTATATTGTACTTATTTTTCAGCTCTACTATCCAAAAAAATTGATAAATTTTATCTGTCATATAAAATCTTAAGTCTATAGACAATTCTATAGGCAATTAATATATTTCAAGTTTCCAATATGAATATTTACTTTTCTGATTATTTCATTTTCATAATAAGTCAGTTCTGTATTTAGAACTGAAATCTCTGCAAACTCTCTGAGAGTAATAATAGAATGTTTCCACACTTGTAAGTTGTTATTTTTCTAGTATTGGTGTTTATTTTAGTGCTATTAAATATCTCACAACACTTGGTTTTGTGATCACCATTCTGAATGATGAACAATTTGAAGCTCTCAGTTAAATGTTTCCCCTGGAATTGTGTAGTTTCTTGAATGTAGCAATCTGAGTATATTTCAATTAATTGAAATATATTAATTTCCACTAATATGAATGTATGATGAGCAGGAAGAAAGGTCAGCAACATATAAAATGCATACAGAATATTTATAAAATGCCTATATATGATTTAACTATATTAATAAAATGTATACACAATGCTGTTGGCATCTTCTGGGTGTCATTTCTAAGTATAATAATTTTCTCCTCTTCAAAGTTAAGCTGTGTTTTAAATTTCATTTTTATCATCCATATGCCTTCTTAAAAGTTATAACCTCTCTCTAAATATGAATTTAGCCAATCTATGGTTTAATGTTTTAATGGTTTAATGTATATTTTTGAACTATAAATATAATACAGTATTCATTCTGCCACCACTTGCTTGCTTTTTTTTTTATTCCAGATGTATACTTGTGAAACTCATGATGTTTATTTTTTATATCTCTAGCTCATTGTTTAGCAAACTGTCTGTGGCTGATGGACCAAATCTGACCTGTGACCTGTTTTGTTTTACAGCCCATGAGCTAATTTATTTTTTTATTTTAAAGTTATGTTTTGTTTTCTTAAAAACAAGTCCATATGACAAAAAACATATGTGGTGCTCAAAGCCTAAAATATTTACTGTCTTACAGTTTACAGAAAAGTTTACTAACACCTGTCCTAATTCATTCTCAAAGCTGAAAGGTCATATATCTCCACTGCTCCAAGATTGATCACTGAACCTTATTTAGTTCATTTGGTTAAGTCATGTTTTCCTGGGTGTTCCTGATGCTTCTGGATATTTGTTGGTATTTGTTGATGGCTAGGCATTAAAGAGTTAGGAGTTTTCTCTAATCTTTGCAGTCTGGGCTTTTATTTGAACCCATCCTTCCTGAGAAGATTTTCCAGGTATTCAAAGGGAATTGAGTGTCATGATCTATACATTTGGTCACTGCAGCCATATCAGCACTAGGCTGCTCCAAGCCCAGTAATGTGAGTCTTGCAGACTCCTGTTGGCAAGGTGGACTTGAGTAAGATATAGGAGAATTTCCTGGATTACCAGGCAAAGCTTCTCACTCTCTTCCCTCACTCTCTGTGTTGGGCTGCCAGAGTTGGAGGAGGAGTGACATGGGCACTCATTCATGGCCACGGGTGCCAGGTCACACCTGAAGCCAGCCCAGTCTCACCCAAAGCTTGTAGCGACAGTTGCCTGCCTACCTTTGGCCTTTATTCAAAGCCCAAAAGACTCTTTCACAAATGAAGAGTTTGAGGCTTAAAGAGGGTAAATGAATACTGAGCACCATCCAGCTACTAGGAAGAGACAGAATTTGAAACTATATTCATTCTGGTCATCATAATCATTATATGTCACTGGATCTCTCATATAACGACACAACCATTATGAAAAGAAAACTACAGAAAGTGGAATGCCATAAATCTAGTGATAAAGTAGTACTGTACCTAGAAAATAAAAGGAAAGTCTGGAAAGGACCAGGATTATAGCATTTCCTTTATTTTCACCATACTGCTTTGTTTTACCTAGTCCTCAATGAGAGAGATGGACAATAATACTACAGAGTGTATTATTGGGAGGCAACTGTTTGAAAAACTGTAGTTAATAATGTGACCTAGTCACAAGTTATAAACAGCTGCATTTAAGGAACTTTCTTTAGTATTTTAATTATAAACTGAATTTATGTTTTTAGTCAAGAGTATGCAGGTTAGAAAAGAAGCAGCTTCCAAAGCATTGTCCCAGAGAAGCCAATCTTAATTTTGTTACATCATGTTGAATTATTTAGATCAAACAAACAAACAAGAAAAACACTGGACTAATACAAAACATTCATTTCACACTAAAATCACATACTGGCTAAGGGTCATACATTTTAATATAAAGCATAGAAATATTACATAGATTAGTGTAGAGTAACTTAAATATTTTAATTTATGAAAGCAAAAGCCATATGACTAGCATAGATAATTTTTCTAAGGTTTATGAATTTTCTGTTGATCTTGTTTAGTGATAATAGTCAAGGATAATTTTACCCCTTGAAGAGGTAGGGGATGGGGAGATGGGTCAATGCTATTCACATTTAGTAAGTAAAAGTCAAGCATGCTGCTAAATATTCTAAAATGCACAGGACAACTTCTTATAACAAAGAATTGTCTGGCCCAAGTTTCTACAGTTCTGAGTTTAAGAAACCCTGGTATAGTTCTATAAAATAATACTTTTCTTGATCTATGATTCATCTGGGCTGAAAGAATCTTGTAAAAATGTATCTAAAATAAAATTTTTTAATCTTGTTTCCTTTTATAGAGAACATTACCATTTCAAGAAACAGAACAGAATCATGAAAGGCTTAGATGTATAATATTCTATGGTTAACTATAAAAAAAATTTACAGTGATGATAAATAAGATTATTTTATGATATAGACAATACAATAATTTGTAATGAATAATACGTTCTAATATGTGCTTTTAAAAATTAACCTTAAAAAATTGACATAAAGACCAAAACAATTCAATACAAGTAGCAGCCATAAATCATTGGCATCATATCTTTCATGCTTTAATTCCTAGACAGCAGTTATCAACTTCTATCCTTTTAGAAGACTCATGCCATACTAAATTCTAGTATGCTACATAGTTTTGTCTCATAAATTGTTCAGCTAAAGTCCACACTGAAAATTATAATTTTCCCATAACAAAAAATACTATATCAGAAAAGTAGCATTAGTATACTATAAGCATATTATTATTAAAGTTTCATTAATAAATATTAAGTTAACATATTATACTGTATGTCATCTTCTATAATAATGATGATGCATTAATTAAAGGACTAGAGAGGCTTCAGACATCATTACAGCAAATAGCTAAACTGACTTTTACTTTGTTATCAATATCCATCCATAGAGTCTGTAATGTATATACAAGTAGTAACTATTTTGAAAAATGTGAAATGAGCCATCTATTTAATCATGAGGTGTCCTAACAGCTGACCAGAGCTCAGTGAGCCACCACATTGAACAAAAGAATATGAATTAAGCAGGGAGGCTTAAGGCTATCCAATCCTGCCCAACCAGGGATAATTTACTTTTTATCTATTAAAATATTAATTAATTTGAAGACAGAGTACTGATTTCCTCAGAGCTGGAAATCAGTAATATCAAACACTTTTTAAACGAAGGAAATTTAGAATTTGATTTACTCAGATTTGATTCAAATGTTGGAATTTTGTCTAAGATGATGTACTGAGCATTAGAATTCATGGCTTTGGACTCATATTCCTGTTCTTTTATTTTAAAATTCACTAAAATCTACTATTAATATAAATGATTCCATCATTGTGACTCTTTAAAAAATGAATGCAAAGCAAATATTTTTTATTTGTTGATTGATTTCCTGCGTTTTGGAGGGCCTTATTCCGGACACAAAGATATAAATAGATAGTGTGTCTCTGCATATATATTGTATAAATCTTCCATGAGAGCTAAGGCAAGAATACAATATATTTAATGCAAAGGAATGAATGAATAGTACCATGAAGTAAATGGAAAGAATATGTTCCATGAGGGAATAGTATAAAGCAATAGAATATCAGCATCAGTTTGTTAGATTTGAAAACTATAAACATACTATTTGAACCAAATCTTAAATGATGATTAGTTCTTGGTAATATTATAAAAGGAGGGAAATGTCCTCTCTCAAATAATTCAAAAATAAAAAATGTATTTCAAGCACAGTAAGTATATAAATATAAGTGAAAATGAGTATTACTTTGAAGAGTTTAGAAATACATATTTTAAAAAGACAAAGTAAGGACTTGAAAGCCATGTTTGTTACCTAAGAGTTATGAAATCATAAATATTTTCAAACATCAATAGCTAGGTATGTTGAAAGTCAATATGTCACCGGGGTGTTCAATTTAACAGGCATCTAAGAGAACATTTTCATTAAGGTACTTATAGATTACTGAAGTACACAGTGTTTTCTATCTTAGAAATTTTACAAGGATATTCTAAATGCTTAACAATGACAGTAACATCCATTAGGGTGCACTAACCTTGCACTTTGAAAGTTTTCATGAATAGAGCACAGACTATATCAGTAGAGCTATTGCTAAATTGAACTTTAAAGAATATGTTCTAGTTTACACAAACACACACACACACACTTTCAAATCTCACTTTTCTAAATATGAGAAATTGTGATCTTAACTATACTGCCAGAGGAAGAATCAATATTCAGTATTCTTTTATTTAAATGTAGCAGTTGATTTTTATTGTTTTGTTCTTCCAAGGGCCAATTATTTCCTTCTGTTTGTCACAGACTCTGTACCTGAAGCTAGAAGCATGATGAAAGTTGGGAATTTTTTTAGAACCTAACTTTCTTGGCCACTAAAGAATGAAAAAAAAAAATTAAAGCTAAGACATTAGAATATTTCTCTTGAACTTTTCAAATTGTTTTTGGCAAAGAGGTTTCCCTCCATTTCTTGGGATGGAGGGAAGTGAGTCGCTGAAGATGTCTACACTTTAAAAAGGAAATTAGTGGCTAGAGACCAGCCAGAGCAAAAGCAAGACCCCATCTCTACCAAAAATAGAAAAACTTAGCCAGATGTGGTAGGATGTACCTGTAGTCCAAACTACTTGGGAGGCTGAGGCAGAAGGATTTCAGCCCAGGAGTTTGAGACAGCAGTAAGCTATCATGAAGCCACTGTATTACAGCCTGAGCAACAGAGTGAGACACCGTTTCAAAAAAAAAGAAAAAAGAAATTAGCGAAGTGAATGAAACCACCCATAAAGCGAAAAGAAAAGACAGAGATGAAGAAAGACTTCTGAGCAATTCTGGTTTCCAGTCATTCTGCCCTTCTTGATACTTTTTGTTTCACTGATTCTTTTGAGTCTATGAGATACTCAGTGTATATTTTATGAATCCCTTATTTGAATTAAGCTTTTCTTTTACAAAGGGTGTTTTTTCATTTCATTGTGATTCTATTAACTAAATTGTGACATTTTTTGACTTGTCATAGCTCTGTGAGTCTCCCATACAGCCACAAGAAAATTATGTATGGGGAAAATTATAAAGCCAACAAAGAACAATAAATCACTAAAGTGAGAGAAAAAAGCATTTCATCATTTTTCTGTTATTAAGTTGTATGTGTACATGGATTTTGTGAGGTTATGCAAATAAATCACCAGATTATAGAATTTCAGAATCAAAGAATATTAAAACCAAAGGAAACATATGGGAACATGTGCTCTAAGTCCATAATTTTAACAGAAAGAGAAAGATAAAATATTTGAACAAGATTTTCCTAGGCTAAGTCTAGGAGAATAACAGAGAAAAAAGGTAGAATCAAATAACACCAAAAATATAGTAAATTCTGAAGAGGTGAATGAGTTGGTAAATTAATATCCTTTGGATTAAGGAGGAATGAAGTAAAATGGTACCCTGCAGATGTAAAAACATATTTAAAAAGAATCATTGGTCTACAGGTATAAGAAAACCTGATTTCTTAGTATTATAAGTATTCATAATTTGTTCTCCAATTTCTTTCATTGGATGTTTTCCATAAATATGATTTAGTATCTTACTCCTCAATCTTTACAATCTAAAAAATGGTAGATTTTAATAAGCCACATTCTAAATTGCTAACTCCTGGACAATAGTTTGTGTATTGATGCTTGGATTTTTGACATTTTCCCCAGGTAAAAATTTATCGTTTCTTTAAATTTATCATTTATCATAACTTTTTAAATATGAATATATCTTGGCCTGTAACATTTTACAAAAAAAAGTGATGCATTCTTTAACATTTTTATAACATTGAATTTCTTTTGAAAATAAGAGAAATGCAAAGGTTTTATATTGAAAACTGACAATAGACACTTCTAAATCTTTAGAATGTCAGACCAATGTACTTAATACACAATGATAAAAAATGTGAAAGTTTTAAATATGTTTTACTTGGAGGAGCTGATAATTCTTCCCTGCTCCCCAAAACATCTACAATAACTTATTCTTGCTCTATGTTCTAAAATATATATTAAATGGGTAATATTTCTATACATTAGATTATAAAATCTAAAGTTTCTGAAGTAGTTTAATTTTAAGAGTTGGGCTTCAGTATTTCTTTTCTTTAATCATTTATTAATTTACCCAGCTTTTGTCTGTCTAGTACTATATCAAGCTCCAGAGATACAGTGAGAGGGGAGATATGCTCACTGCTTAATTTTACCATGCTTAAAAACCTGCATGAAAAAAAGGAAGTGTATTAGCCACTGGAATTGTATAAAAGAGGGTAGAAGCCTGATTTATAAGGCATCAGGCAAGACTGGCTGTGAAAGTGATGACTAAATGAAGAAGTACAGGAAAGGAGTTTGACAAGCAAGAGTGGAGGAGGAGGATTAACAGAAGATGGAGGAGGTACAAAAATAACGGTCCATGTTAGAAACACCATGTTAGAGGATGAAAATATAAAAGATAATGTGGTACATCTAAGAACTCAGAAGAAATATAAATTAATAGTAGCTAACAGAGAAAGAAAAAATCTGGGGAGAAAATGGTAGGTAAGATAAGGACCACACACTGAAGATTTTGTAAACAACAGTAAGGAAAACAAATTGTCTTAACTAGAGTTGTGGCATGATTAGGTGTGTGTGCTGAGAAAATTACCAAGATGCATCTTAAATTGATATTGATAATCCATGTAATAGCTCCATCTTTTTTCTAATAAATTATTTGTTTCTGTTTCAGTTCATATTTTTGGATTGTGTCCAGCACATTTTGCATATTATGTTTGAGTCTTTGCCTTTTGTCTAAATCCTGTAGAGAATCCTGTGGAGAACTTCTTTAAGATTTACCCCATGCTTTTGAATTCCATGGGGCTCCTCTTTCTGGCCCTCTGTCTACAAAGCTGAGTCTTTAGCTATCCTAATATTCTGCATAATTCCACAGCTATGTCCAGTGCAAGCATCAAGAGGACAAAGAGGACAAACAGTGAAAATACAACAGGCTGGCCCTTCCCTTTTAGACCTATAGCTCCACGGAGGCTAGAGGAAGCGGCACCTCCATCAGAAGTTTGGCTTATGAGGACTTACATTGCTTTCTACCACCACTGCCATAAATGGAGTGGCGTACAGGGAACAAGAAAAAAAAAAAAAAAAAGAAAAGAAAAGCATAGGATTTTCACCCTATCTTGAGCTTTATGTATTCCCTTTCCTGTAATACAGTCAGAAAAGAGGTATTCTTCCACAGCTCTCAAAGTCTGTGCTTTGTTGCTCACTTACTGGTTTCTTGTGCAATGATTTTAGGATGCGTGGGGTGACAGTGGTAAATTCATCCCAGTGTCATATTAATTGAATTTTACTCTTCTCCTCCTAAGGACTACAGTTTACCTTTCGGAGCCCTGAATAGCTGTTCCATGTATTCATTTCATGTTCCATAGTTGTATAATCTGTTCTATGTCCATTCTTCCACATGGAGTTGGATATAAATATCTAATAATGTCAGTAACATTTGTTGAAAGACTACTCTTTCTCCATTTAATCCTTTTTGCTCCTCAAAGATCTGTAGACTGTAATTATGTGGGCCTATTATTGGGTTTCCTATTCTGCTACATTGATCTTTGTGTCTATTCATTTACCACTATCAGTCTGTCATAATTGCAGGAGCTTTACAGTAAGTCTTCTACATAAGTATTGTCAGACCTTCAACTTTGTTCTTCAATATTGTGTTTGCTATTCTGGGACTTTTGCCTTTTCATATAAGCTTTTGAAACTAATAAAATTCAAAAGTTATTTTGATATCCACAAAATAACTTGCTGGGATTTTGATCAATAGTACATTAAATGAATAGAATAACTTGGGAAGAACTGACATTTTAACAATATATCTTCCAATTTATGCATACAGAGTATCTCTCCATTTATTCAGATCATCTTTGATTTCTTTCATCAGAGTTTTGGAGTTTTCTACATATTGATCTGGTATATATTTTGTTAGATTTATATATGAATATGTTACTTTTTGATGCTATTATAAATGGCATTGTGTTTTTAATTTCAAAGTACAATTGTTTAATGCTGATATGTAGGAAATGGTTATAGATGATTGTTGGAGAAATCAAATTCCAAATTATGTGGATGATACAAGGATGAATGTCTCTTAGACAGACTAGTGAAAAATATTTTTTATAAAATAAAATTTGTTTCACATTATGTGTCAGTAGGCATTCAGGAATGTCCTAGATTAGGGGTGGGGAAACTTTTCATGTTGGAAGGCTGTGTTAATTTAGCTATAATCAAATATACCCTCATTCAGGAATTTCAATTAGATATACTTAAAAATGTATATTATTTTATAAAAATCTACTATGTACTTAATAATTTTATAAAATGAAAACTATTTGTTAATTTTAAAGTTAACTCACCTTTGAAGGACTTTGTTGTGTCTGCTTTTTGTTGAAAAGCATTTGAATATTTGGTGGCAGCATGGAGGTCCACAGTTTCAGTTGATCCTCGAGAGGGGGTATCAGTTTTCTATGACCTTAAGGGAGTCTTGATTTGGGTTAGGTAGGAGAATGTACATTCACAGCAATAAGTGTTTGAAAAGCAAGAAAGCATTTTTCAGGCACATTGCTGACAGTGTGGATATTCTATTGCATTTTTCCCTATTTCAATTGGATCTTTCTCAGCATCAAACAATGACTTTAAAATGTCATCTACTGAGAGCTCAATCAATTCCACCTGTAGCTCTTTAGGTGTCTTTCTGATATCAACTAGGTGAGGCGGAAATGATAATTTGAGTGTGATGTCATTATTCTGAAAATCAGTGAACCTTTGATTATTTATACTCTCCAATAATAAAGTCTATAATAGCTGTGTATTCTTCACATGGTTCGTATACATCATCCTGTTCATCAGTAACCTTTGCTAAGTAGGCAAAATGTTCATCTGAAATATCCTTTTGAAGAAGAAGTGTTTTGAAACAAGATTGCCTTTTTGAAATGCTTGGATTTTTTGCCACATATCATATATAGACTTAGTTTTACCCTGCAAAGAAATATTCAAGTTGTTTTGATTTGACATGGTAACGCACAAAACTGCTGCATTCCTACAGAAATCTTCTTTCAATAATTCACATTTCTGATTCTGTTCTTCAAAAAATTTTACTATCTGTTCTTGCAGAGATAAAATTTTGGCTAACACATATCCCTGTGGTAGCCAATGTACTTTAGAATGATATGGCACATTCACACTGAATACCTCATAATTTTACTTTAGCATGATGCAACAGACCATGTCCTGTTGCCTTTGAATGAATATAGTTAACAATACTTATAACTTGTTGTGAAATGTCACTTAAAATAATAGCTTTAGCACAGAGATTTTGCTGATATGATACAATAAAAAGAAATGAGAACATCTGGATATATTAATACTTTTTTTTTATCTGTGCAATAAACCCTTTATGTTTTCCTCTCATGGAAGTTTCACTGTCTGTAAATACACTCATTAAATTTATCAAATTCAGTCCAACTTCATGACATTTATCTTGAAAGTTGTTGAAGATATGTCTTCCTTGTGTTCTGTTTGCAAGAGTGCCCCAAACAAGGAAGTCTTCATAGCAAAGAAAATCTTCTGTTATGACCCAAATGAAGTATAAAATCTGTGGAGTCAGTATTATAAGTTGACTCATCCAAAGTGATTGAAGAATGTATATTTTCCTTTTGAAGCATTGCATGAAGTTGTCCTGTTAAGTTGAAGCCTAATTCTTGTTGCCGATGGACAGGTGATGGTTCTCCCTGAAAGTGACAGTTGTTTATGCTTCAAAAAGTTATTGAGGCCTAAACATAATACAACTTCAAAAATGCATTCTTTCACAATTTCTGCATCACTTAATGGCCTTCCTTTTTACACCGAGTATATAAGCAACGTTATAAGTTGTTTCAGTGGCACTATTTCCATATCTTATTGCTGCTTGAGATAATTGTTTTTGCTTTTGCTTTTCACCTTTTAATTTCTGCAGTACAACATTTCACACCTCTCCCTCTAATTTAAAATATTTGTGGTCCTTATGAGTGTTGCAAAGCAACAACCACTCTCATGTATTGTTGGTAGGAATACAAAATGGTACAGCCACTTTGGAACACTATTTGGCAGTTTCTTACAAAGTTAAAGAAAGTCTTACCATATGATATAGCAATCACTCTCCTACATATTTGCCAAACACAATTGAAAATTTATGTCAGAAAACTTCATGTGCATGTTTTATCACCTTATTCATAATTGTTCAAAATTGGAAGCAATGGAGATGTCCTTCAATAGGTGAATGGATAAACAAACTGTGATTCATACATACAATAGAATATTATCCAGCAATAAAAATATATGAGCTCTCAAGCACACATAACACAGATAAATCTCAAAAACATATTGATAAGTGAAAGAACACAGTCCCAAAAGACTAACATGATATTATATTTGAACTTAACTATAAATATTCCAGAAAATCCAATAGTATAGACAACAGTATTTGCCAGGGGTTTGAGAGAGGGGTAGAAGGTTGCACAGAGATTATTTTAGGGCAATTAAAGTAATCTTTTCGACACCATAATTGTTGATACATGACAGTTTATATTTGTCAAAACCCATAGAATTTCATAGCATAAAAAGTGAACCTTAAGGTATGCAGACTGTGACAAAATCCTTCATGAGATGAGGTCCAAGGGTAGAATGCAGACTATAACAAGTCAAGCTAACTTTACTCATGTATTGATCAATCTCACTGAAAGGTGTGGCAAGAAGTTGCTGACTTAAATCACATTGGAAATGAGTACAGTCTATAAAACTAAAAACAACAAGCCAACCAACCAACAAAATGCATAAAGAACTATAAATGTGCAGTGTAGGTTGGAACCAGGTTTCTCAGTGTTGGTGTGGAAAGCTGAGGAAAAGCAAGAGTAGAAAGCTGGCATGATCCATGTAGTAACGGAGTAGAGTTAGAGTTGGAGACATTCAGTATGAGCTTATGTTTTACTCAGTGTAGACACAGTTGTTTACATATAAAAATAATTACAAATATGTGTATATATAGGAGTTAGTATGCACATATATACTTCCTTTCTCTGTCATGTGAAAGGTTCTAAAAGAAATGGCACTTCAGTAGCAATAAGCAAATTTAGATCTTTGTTGCTAATACCAATCACCAATAAAATAAATCGAGACTCCTTGGAGAAATAGCCAATTATGACTTGCAAAGAAATAGACTAGATGATTCCAGAATGCCAACCTTAAGGAAACGCCCCTCTCCCCACCCCCAACAATGATGGTTTTATTTTGAAGAGACACAGGGGCCAACTGAAAGTTCCAAATGTCCAAAGTGGTAAAAATTTGAGCAAGAAAATAGAGTAGTATTGAGTTACTTATAAAATAAGTATCGATGAGTCCACTTAATATAAATAAATGACCGAATAAATGCATAAATTGGGAGAAGAAACAAATCCATGCAGAAAAATGCCAAATAATTTATGTAAATGCCCACCTATCAAGAAGAGGGAGCATAACTCCCTACTCTTTAATGTGGGCTGCACATAGTGACTTCCTTCCAAAGGATACAATATGGAAAGGGAGAGAAAATTATTAAGTTTATAGTAGAGCAACCTGAGAAATACTGCTTGATCGGATGGCCAGGGGTAACATCAAAAGTGACAGGTCATGTTGATAATATATACTCTTAATATAATGCGATAGAATGGCATTTTACCTCTGTGCCTTCCTCTCAAAAACAAAATACTCCAGTCTAATAAATGAGAAGTATATCACACAAATCACAATTGAGAGACATTTTTAAAATATCTGTACAATACTCCTCAAAACTTTCAAGATCATCAAAAATAAGGAAAATCAGAGAAACTGTCCTAGCCAAGGACAATCTAAGAAGGCAAAAATATTAAATGCAATTATTATTCTGAACTAGATCCTGGAACAGAGAAATAATATTAGTTAAAATTAGGGAAATCTGAATGAACTAAAATATGGACTTTAGTTAATAATGTATCAGCATTGGTACATGCTGATATAGTTTATTAACTATAATAGATATACCAGACAAGGTAATATATTAATATTAGGGAAAACTGGGTGTAAGGTATATGGGCATTACTCCGTCTTCACATTTTTTCTCTGAATCTAAAACTTGTTATAAAATGTAAAGTTTATTTAACTTTGCTTACAGAAATACATTAGAAATAAAGATAGATGCTGATCAGGCCACTCCTCAATTTCATTTTTATTTTTGTTGTTAGTTGGTGGGGTCTGCTGTGAATAGGGCTTAATAGTAGTGTGAGATTTACATAAATAAACACTCCAATCACATTTTGACTTGAAAAATAAGCAATTATGTGTGATTCTTAATCACCAATTTGAGAAGTATCTGTGTGTTTATGTGCATGTGCGTTCACATGTGTTATAATTATAACAAACTGAATTGAAAATTACCACAGTATCGAGAATTCTACAGCCTGTTTACAAAATTATTTTTAGATGTTTCACCTATAAATAAATGCAACACACACATACACATACTCTATATGAGTGTATATATTAATATATAATATATACTATATATATGTGTTCAAAGTTTTTCAGCACATAGCACAGTAGCTAGCTGATAGCAAATGCTCAATAAATATTTGTGGGAAATCAAATGTTGTCATTTATGTACTAATGTATCTAAATGACTAACACTACTGACTCGTGAAAAGTGATGTTAAAAATATGTTTAATCATATAAATGGCACTTTTGGAAAGTTTCATCCCACGTTAAAATTCCAATGTAACATATATGTCATCATTTCATCTGTTTGTTTAAAAAATACTTTCCAATAACAATTTTGCATACCAAAATCTACTGACGTGTTTTAAAAATGGTGATAGTGGATTTTGCTTACAGGCAGAATCCTTTTTTTTTTTTCTTTTTCTCCTTGAATGGTTGCCAAGAAAAATCTAGCTCAAGAGACTATCTAAGAGGAAGTACTTGAGATTTCTTCTCTTTCCTAGATTTGTATGGGTTATTATTTATAACTGGTTGCAAAGAGGAAAATTGGACTGATTCTCACCCAAATACTACTGATATTGAAATCTCCTGAAATGAATATTTGTTGTGATGATTGACAGCATAATTATATGAGCTTTCAAGTAGCCATGATTACATTGTGAATTCTAATGTTTAAGTTTTTCAAGTGTTTTAAACTGCTGATAGCCTTCAAAATTAGTGAACACTTACCAAAATAAAAAAAGGCATTAGAACAAATTTATAAGGTTGAAAGCCTCTTCAGATTTTTTTCCAGAATATAGCCCATTACTGTGAGTTATTTTACTGTACTTAACTACTGAAGACATTCTAGAAATATTTCTGTATTATTTTATAGTATTTTCTAATAGAAAAAAATATGTGTTACAATATCTTCCAACATTTGTGATGTGTATGAAATATAACATAAAAACTTTAATGGCTAAGAAAACACACTTTAAAAAGTGAGTATTTCAAAGTATTATATAATATTATTTTCAAAATTGTGATTTTTAAAAAAAAGTTCAATTAAAACCATGTTAAAAAGTTAACTTTATTATGGTTATAACCAAAACAAAAAATAAATTTATCTTACTATTTTGTTATATTTAAGATGCATTCACATTTGAAAAAATATAAAAAATTTTATTTAATAAAAAAATGTGGGCTGGGCGAGGTGGCTCATGCCTATAATCCTAGCATTCTGGGAGGCCGAGGCGGGCGGATTGCTTGAGGTAAGGAGTTTGAAACCAGCCTGAGCAAGAGTGAGACCCCATCTCTACTATAAATGGAAAGAAATTAATTGGTCAACTAATATTTAAAGGAAAAATTAGCCGAGCATGGTGATGCATGCCTGTAGTCCCAGCTACTCGGGCGGCTGAGGCAGCAGGATCACTTGAGCCCAGAAGTTTGAGGTTGCTGTGAGCTAGGCTGATGCCATGGCACTCTAGCCTGGGCAACAAAGTGAGACTCTGTCTCAAAAAAAAAAAAATGTGCATGTGTATATGTGTGCATACAATGTGTAGTTTTATATTAATACAATTAATATTCATTATTAATATATATGGTATACATATTATATATACACATTTATATTGTGTGTGTAGTTTTCCAGAATTACTAATGCCTATTGCAGAAATTCAGGAAATCATTTATCTTGGCCAAAATAAATGGTTTACTGGACTAAGGATCAACTTCAAGACATCCTGGCACCACTGAAATTTCAGAACCGGACAACAGTGACTCAGCTTTTCCAACAAAAATGAATTAAACATTATTGTGGTTAGATTTTGTGGTTTGTTTTGGATACTTCATCTTTTTAAAGTTTCCTTGAATTTATCCCATTGTGTTTTTCTGTCAGTCTAAACACGTTTTCCTTCTTTCCTTTGTTTCATTAAATTTTTGCTTTCACAATTTTAAGTGCTAGATGCAGTTCATTCTTTTTTCTTATTTAACATATTTTTGAAATAAGACATACAAGCACAGCTGTATGTTTCTAATATTTTTGTAGCTATTTAAACTGTATATTTTAATTTTATGCATCTATTAATTTAATTTTTATTAGTTGCTTAGATATTTCTTGAAGTAATTCTTTCACTCTTAGAATCTAGGACAGATTTACTGAAAACAAGAAATATAAGTACATTTCATAATGGTCTCTGATTTTGTTGTTTTCACTTATTAACGGCTATGGTGATGCTTTTCAGTGATTTCTTAAAGAATTTCTTTGCTTTGCTCTGCATGTGATTGTTCTTTTCTCTTATCAATTTAATTTTATCAGGTTGGTATATGTTGGCTTTGAGAATTGAAAATAAGGCAGCATTTGAGTGCTGTCTGGAAAGATAAGCAGTATTTAAACATGCAGAGGTGAGATAGGGAGAGAATTCCAAGTTGTGGGGAAAGCAAAAGCAAAACATGGGGGAATATTCCAATCTTAGAGCACAGAAAGGTGCTGCCTAATTATTTGGATAGTGTTGAATAGGTATGTCTAGATTAAAAGTATCTTCAATAGAATTTTACATAATTATATTTATTCTGTAGCCAATTATGAGCTCATTAAGATTTTTTGAATATGAGAAAAGTAATAAGATTCATGCTTTAAAGTTAATGCAAAAATGGACTAAAATTTTTATCCTATCAGGGTGAAAATCAAATCAGGGAGTTAGGTGAGACAGATGAAATGTTCCTGAGGAAATATAAGGAAGGCTGGGACCGGGATAGTGAGAGAATAAAAGAGAAAGGATCAAAGATGACTCTGAATTGTCAGGTCTAGGTTACTTGAAGAAGAGAAAGATAAGAAAAAAATTCTAGAATTCTATGCTTCTCTAGTTAATTCAGTTATGAACACATTGATTTTGAAATCCAGTCCACACCTAGAAATATAAATACAATATAGAAATAGTTTTTCTCAAAGAGGAAAATTGAGAAAAAAAAATCCACGAGTGTTTCAGAAAACTCATTTGTTCTTTATGCTGATCAACTTTAATGACCGCCTTTGATGCTATAGGATATGCCAGTGAGGGGAAATGCATCACACATCACCCTTGTCCTTGTCACCCTTGTCACCCTTTCCCAATAGGAAAATCAAATTAGGAGAAACTGAAGTAATTTCATGGTAAATATAAATTTAGTGTTTTAAATCTAAGATGCCTGACCTTTTAAGAAGTTATATATGTACTTGATTCTATTCATGGGCTCCAGAAATAATAGGTAGTATTTATGCAAACAGTCATATGTTCATTATTCTGGTGAGTAAAGCCATAATTTTTACCACCTAATGATACTGATGCATTATACCTCCCACAAAATAAATTTAAGATCAATTAGAATATAATGAAATAAATCTTCAGTATTTTGTGAATACTGTATTCACAAAAAGTGAATGTGAAGACGGTATTTTGTGAATGTCTATATATGAGGTTGCTATAAAAGAGGACCAGAGAAAGTATAATCAGAGAGTTAAAATAATTAGGAAAATTTATTAACATTGAATACAAAAGAAGGAGGAGAGTTTCAAAAGGAAGAGATTGACAGATGCTGCAGAGAGAGCTACGAGTTTGAAGATAGAGCAGTTGTAGTTATCAAAAACATTATCTTCTGTAAAGAGTATAAAGAACAGTGGTTGATGACAGTAAAACATAAAATTAGAACACATGTTCAAGAAGTCATTGTTGGTTCAGTTTTGACCATCAGGCTGTGCTGCTACCATATTATACTTTATATGTGTTTTAATTCCTACCATGAGGTGTATCCACTGGTAAGGAGTTATTGATTTCTTCTGGTAGGGGGTCCTTTCGCTTTGATATTTTTCATATTTCTGGAGTTCTTTGGCTGCTTCCTTCTCATTCTGGCCTCTTAACTGAGAGCTGAGGGTGCCAGGGCTGGCTTATGGACCTGTCTCCAAGTCCTCACAGATTGGCCTCTGACTGCATCCAGAGAAGAGTGCTGATCCTGAGTTGCCTTTTGGGTGCTTTACCAAGTTTTGGGAACCTCTTGGGTTGCACTGCTGCGGTGGCTCTGCTCTCGGTGGCAGGCTCTGAGACGAACGTGCCTTCTCTGCAGTGAAACATGCCTCTCAGCACTGAGCACTCCTGCAGTGGCTATGGGGAGTGAGGGGCCACAGTCTCCCCGCACCTCTCTCGTGTCCTGGGGGTCCCGAGTCCTGACCACCTGTCCAAGCCACCAATGGGTGATCCCTCGAAATGTCACTGCTCGCAGCTCAGCTCTCAGTGGCTGGCTGGGCTGGGAATGTGCCCCCGCTGCAGAGAAACGGGCTTCTCGGCATGCAACACTCTCCTGGTTGCTGTGGAGCAGAAGAGCTGTGGTCCCCCTGCACCTCTCTCGTGTCCTGGGGGGCACTGGGTGCTGCCTGCCTGTCCAGGCTACCAATGAGCAATCCCACAAAATGCTGTTGCTTTGCTTTGCTCTCGGTGGCCGGCTCAGCCAGAAACCTCCCCCACCACAGAGAAACAGTCTTCTCAGCACAGAGCACATTGGTGGCTGCTGGGGGTGAGGGGGAAGGGCCACACCTGCAAGCCAGCTTGAACCAAAATTACTTTCTGTGGTGCCAGGAATAGGGGAAGTGTTGAGGAGGAGGTGTCTAGGTGTACGAATGCCAGCTTTCGGGTCTCTCGTGGCACCTTCCCAGGGGATGAGAGTTTGTGTCCCCACTGCCCTGCAGAGTCACCCACGTGGGGGAGGGGAGCCTCCTTACCTTCCACTGGGTTCTGCGCCTCTCTGGATCTGATCCGCACGGCTGTCCTTTCTTCTCGCTTTTTCTCTTTCTCAGTTTCCCAGGCCTTCTCAGTGGAGTCCCTGGATGCCTCTGCTGTCACTCTCTCTGTGATCCACACCAGAGCCGCAACTGTTCTGTGCTTCCCTCAGCCCAACCTTCCACCCTTCATCAGGAATAGCCCAGCGAGCCATGTCTGTAGTCAGCCATCTTGGCTCCCTCTGTCTTCTAAACATTTCTACACTTGCATTGGATCTTCCAAAGCTAAAGAAATTCAAGCAGTGGATTTTTCCTTCGGAATTCAGTTATCTTTCTCAAATTAAGATGTAGATATTAATTTAATGGAACATTCCCTCTCACAGTTGCATTTGTAACTCCAACATTTCTAAGGCAGTCATCTAAAATGATACTTGTCTGGGAAGCCCAAGGCAAAATGGTTTACCTTCAGGCCTATTAGGCATCACCTATAGGCTTAATGCAAATTAGAATTCTGACTCTAGTTTGGAATTTTGATTAGCCTGAGGGAATAAGGCAAAGAGGAAAGAAAGAAATATTTATTGAATATCAACTATGTATCAGAAAGCTTTTTGATTTTTGCTTTCACATAAAGTAATTTATTTGATTTTCACAGCTGAAAAATGTATAATAAATTTTTCATTTTTTAGATGAGAAACACTTACAAAGAAGACAACTCTTTTAAATCACACATCAGATAAAGGTGAAATTCAAACTTAGTAGGATTGATGGCAAAGACTCCACTGATTTGTTGTGTAATACCTCAGTTTGCTCAGGAAAAGGTACAGAATTATTCCAGCAGTTTCATATTTGGTTTATCTACATTCTCAGATTTGTTTCCTCCAAAATTGTATTCCAACAGATGCTCTTGGCAATCACATATTTTGAAAAGTAGGAAATCTTTTATGCATGCACAGAACTGGGAAGTGGAGAATTTAAAAAAATGGGGGGATGTGCAGATATATATTTATTAAACACTTATTTACTGAGTACTTATTCAGTATTGTATACTGTTCCAATGAATAAGGACAGATAGGAATCCTGAACTAATATAATTTTAATTCTATGATGGTAGGTAAAGTAAACAATCAAATGAATAAGAAAAGTAATTTCAAGTGTTCATATAGGTTTAAAAAGATTTTTTAAAACAATGATATAGAGTGCAACTAGGGTAGAGAGGGGGTTATGCACCAAATAATTTATGGTGGATTGTAAAGGAAGATATCTAAGTTGGGGTGACAGTTGAATTGAGACCTGAAGGAAGAGAAGGACCTGGTTTTGCAAATACATGAGAAGCCAAGAGTTCAAGGATACATAGGAAAACAAATACAAAGTTCTGATGCATAATTCAACACATAGAAATACTGTGAGTGGATTGTTCTCTTATGAAGGTAACTAATTGACACAGGTATGGAAGTGCTGGATAAACAGGGGGGAATGACTTGCAGAAGTAGCAGTAACTCTTGTTGCCATGCAAGTTTCAGAAGAGATAGAGAAACAGATGCTCTTTTGGTGTGAATTATACTGGCTTTATATGAGCTTCATAGATATATTTGCTAAATGTGTAGGTCTTGAAGAGTTAGGGATGGCTAGTTCTTTGCCTAAATGATTAATTCAGTACCTATATCTTATATAAATTGTCTCAGATTCCCCTGGTCAAAAATATAAATATTGGAATGCCATAGATTTACATTTATATTTTTCTTACTACTCTCTTTTCCCATTGTGTTTTAAAATTATTTCAGTAAATCTTAAGCACTCTTTATTCTGTAAGTTTCAGGTGTTTTGAGAGTTTACAACATCTTATTCATGTTATGAGTTTAATGTTTATTAAATTAATAAATGAATATTATACTATTATAAAATATTTGCCATTTTTAGCTGATGGAAATTTTACTTTTCAACACAGAAACCCTTTTCTACTTTGCCTCTATAGTATTATATTCTTGAATGGCTCTATTTATGCTAAAAATATTGAAAATCATAAATTCTGAAATGAACAGATTAAGGCTTTTATTGTTAGAACTGGACAACTCCGTGTTTGAGGCATTTTTTTTTTCCTTTGGCTGAGTTTTTAAAATCACAATTTGCATAACAGAAGCTACTTTCTCAGGTCAAACTACCAGAGTTGTAAATTTTCATCCAGCACAAAAATTTACAAGCAGACAAGTGCACTCAGGACCATGCTTTATGTTAGTACACACTGTTATAAAAAGAATGCACCAAGTAGAAAACCCAGCATTACACTGATGTAGATCAGTCTCTTATTTTCATTATAGTATACTGTACCTCAAAAATCTTCCAATTACTGTGATGTTATCCCTTAGAGGCAAGCAAGTCCTCAGGGCAAAGCTTATATCATTAGATATGGGCTTTGATGTGAGCTGTTTTATTCCCTAACATTTTGTCAACCTTTTCAGTACCTGAGTCTGCAAAATTGCACATTAGGAATGGCTAAAATTTGGCCTCAGAGAGATGCTTCAAAATGAAACTATTATGCTTATTGCCTCTAGGGTAGATTCTACTTTAGAGATCAACATGCTATATATCACAGTAATGATAGGACTCCATGGTGTGGGCGGTAGACAGAGGAGTTCTGTCCTGGAGTGGTATTTCTGGAATTTCTAGTTTCAAGTAAAGTTCACAGCATGCTCTGTAGATTCACTTTTATCACTGCAAAAAGAATACGCAAGCTGTGTTTCAGTACAGAACAAGAAATGTTATTTAGCATGGCGCCCACCACTAGTCATCATGCTTCAAACCATAGCAAAGTATTGGTCATCGGCTATATTCCCCCTTATATAGCCTTGAAGACTCCTTAACAGCCATAGTATATTTAATTATATGATCTCCCTTAAGAAAAGTAAATGATAATAAAAAGTGCCCATGTTCTTAAGTAAATCACTCTAGATATGGCTTGTGTGTGTTTCCCATAGAACATAAATTTCACTTTGTTACAACAAATGAAACATGTGTTAGGGACTGACATTATACTTTCCTGGTTTAAGAATTAAATTTAGTGAGTAATGTACATGCTCTGCCCAGAATGTTTAAGAGGAATGTGCTCCAGATAAAGTTGCTGCCTAGAGGCATAACAATAGCCCTGAGTTTCTGCATTGAGGCAAAAGCTGCCCAGCCTCACTATAAGTGGAGGCCTGGAGGCCACACAGCAAGCACATTGTTTCTACAATTGTTGCTTGGCCCTGTAAGATGGCTGGATAGTCAATGACAGGTAAGATTCCTCAAGGAGGAACAACCTAAGACAGACACAGCCACGGGTGGGGGGAGGGGGCAGCCAGGAGGAACTGGGGATGGAAAGTGCCCCCCGTGGCTGCCTTGCTTAACCTTTGCTTATTTCAGCCTGTGATTTATGCCTGTGCCTCAAGCCACTGCCTGGAAACCTTGAGTCAGGGGATATCTGTGTCCTTAGGCTACATGTTCCAGAATGTATGGCCATTGCTGCAATGCCTGGGTGGTCACGTACAAGGAAGTAATCTCGATTTTTTAGGGTATAAAAATAAAATGACTGGTGCATTCTGCACTGCAGTCTTGTACCGTCTTTGTGTGTGTCTGTGTCTTTCTTTTTGTGTCTCTTTGTTCTGTGTTCATCCCCCGTCCTGCAAATGGGTCACGGCAACATGTAACACTTGGCAAGTCACAGTGATATGTTTTGTTCATAAATTGTGCCATCTTGCAATTTGATGTTGCTGCTAACAACTAGAGAGGAGCACACCTGTTATTAATACTGCCTCAAAAGCGATAAGGAACTATGCTTGTATGCTGTAACTGCCAATTTATCCCATGCCAGGAGATGTTATAAGAGGGGATAGAATACATTGCTACTTTGGTAGAAAAGGCCAAGATTGTAGGGAAATACTTGTGTTTCCTTTCTTAAAATGAAAAGGAGGTGATTTTCTGGATTGTTTAGATATCTGACAAAGAAAATATACAAGTGCAGAGTATCAAAACAAAAATAATATATAATAATGTAATAATGTGATGTAATAATACTTTTTAAGGAAAAGGAAATAAACTTAAGCCAATCTTGAAGACTTCTGGTATTATAAAATTTCACCCAAATGAGCTGGCCTCTGCCTTACCCAGTTCCTATTCCTCTCATATTATTTTTCAGTTTGTATACTCTACTCTAGCCACACAAGCCTTTTGTCATTGGATCATACTCCAGGACTTTTTCACTTTCACTTTTTTATATATTCTTAAACTGTCTGTTACATATATATTTACAAATCCAGCCCCTTCTCTTAATTCAAGTTCCATCTAGAAATCTTTTATACATCTAGAAAATCCTTAATAAGTTGTTACCCTTCCTCTCACCCTGGGTTCACTCTATTTTATACTAAGGCAATGAATGCGGCAGGCAGCACACCTTAGCTCATGGAACTTTGATCATGTCAGAGTAGGGACAATAAACTAGTAATCAAGTGCATAAAGTTTCTGTGCAAACTATCAAAGGCATAAAGCAAGATGATGTGATAGAGTTCAACAACTGTGGGAGAAGAGGGTGGTCATTTAATATGTACTACAGTGTATAAATGAAAACTTTAAAGATTAATATGCAAGTAGAATAATCTCTAATAACCATAGAATTATGTGTATGCCTTTTGAATGGAAGAATGATCAGATAGTAATCAGGCAATTATGCTGTGTGCCCCATCTCTCCAAAGGTATCTGAATATCTTTTCCACAGGTGCTGCTTAATGTTTATAACAAGAAAAGGAATGCCTTTGGCTTTCTATATTCTGGGAATAAAAAGGATAAAGTAAACAGAGGTAAACCCTCCAAGGAATATGCCCATTTCTAGCCATCTCCTTTAAAAGTCCAGTGCTTCACCTGCACAATGTATGTGTTTTCATCACATGAAGGGTCTAGCCCCTTTTCTTCTCCAGAAAATGTCAGTTCCCTGCTCCCTTCCTGAAAAATAGAGATTACAGAGGGACCAGCTTTCTTAGTCATACTACAAAATTACTTTTACTAATTTCCTCAAATTTCGTCCTCACTCCCAGTTTTCACAATGCCTCTGGACTGCTAACTTTAAGTTCTGTTCGTGCCCTTTAGGAATCCAATGGGGCAAATGATTCTTTCTCAAGAAGAACTCTCTCGTCAACCCATTGTATTGTATGTCTCTACAACCTGCTGAGAAAGTCACCATCCCTCTAGTTAATTCCCATCTTCCCCAAAATGTATTGACATTTATTATCTGCCTGTGTTTCCTTTTTCATTCTCTTTGTTCTTATGGATTTAATCCTACCCTCCTTTGTTATCTTAAAAAAATCCCTTTACTTTTATTCATTGGTGTGGAGAGGATGCCATAAATACCTGTGGTCAATTTGCTTTATTTCTTAAACATTTATAAATGATTAAAAATAGCATCATGATAAATCTCAAGAAAATAATTTATTCAGATGAAGACTTTCACTTATTATTTTATTTGGCATAGTGATTGTGATTTGCACTTAAATAGGAATGCTTGTGGAAAGATTTTCACATGCCTTACAAATGATCTAGCGCTTATATGAAAGATTTTATGTATTACAGCTGAAAATGACTCTGTGTTTATTGACTTAATGACATGCATTAATTTAGACACCTGAGTGTATATTTGCATATAACAATTCAATTAATTTGCTGAAATAAAAGATTTCATGAAAAAAAGAATGAAGCTCAATAGCATTCCTTTAAAAACGAACAATTTTTCAAACTCTGAAGTAATATGAATGTTGAAAATTTTTAACATAAGAATTATACATTTTTCCAAATTTTGATCTCTAATTTAGAGTTAAATGACATAAATTCACTAAAGGAATTGAGTTTTTATATCAAATGACAAGATTTTTAGATTCAAAACATAGAAGTGCCAGAGTGTTATTCAGAGAAATAAAAATGGATGTCATTTTATCATCATTCATTATTATACTGTTAATTGAAAATGTCTTTTTCCTAAAACATACTTGCATTTAACCCTGTTACATTAACTTTAAATTTGAGATATGAGCTAAATATTGTTATACATTGTCATTAATGAGTCTAAAATGTTTAATAATCTAATTTGCAAACAAAATAGTTTATCATATATTTAGGATTGAGTAAAAGCCTTAAAATCTAGGCACAGAAATACAAGAAAGTAACTGACCTAGACATGCCATTCCTCAGCACAGAAAGAACTAATTTTGTGGTAGTCAATAATACTAAGATTTCTAAAATCAATATTTTTAAGAATGTGATTAGAGAATAGCGATTAGCCTATGTAGTATTGTTCACATTTCTATTAACTTCAATGCCAAGCTCTCAAGTACAAAAAATTAGAAATACTGGTAGATCATTTGCTTTGACTTTTCAAAATAAATTTTGATTAATTGGAACAATCAGTGAATGTAAACTGTGGCCATTGATATGACACCTCATCTTTAACCTGCTTTATTTATTGATTTAATGTGTTATCTCTACTATGTGCCAGACACATTGTTAAGCATTAAAGAAAGAAAAGTGATTAAGATGAACAGCTTTGCTGATCTCATGTAGGTTACCAATCTATACATGTAGGTTATGATCATAAAGGAAACTTCAATATTACTCTTGTGAATATTTAAACTTTCCTATCTATAGTGAAGATAATTTCTTATACCACCTCCCACATGAATTATTGTAAAATTATCATTATGAGTGCTCTTGGAAAACTGGAAAAGCTGCTTGAAATATGCAATCATAGTTTGATCCCATGATATATGTATACACACACACACACATGCACGCATGCACATATATGACCATAAGAAAATCAGTGGTTTTAAAGGGAAAAAAGTCAAGAAATTTGAAATGTTAAGCAGTATGTGACTTCAGATTAGTCATCTGGGAGGAATTTGCATATATTCTGATTATCCTCTTTTCTTGGTCTGTGTTCCCAAGAAAACACATAAGTGTTGAGAGGAAAATGAACCAAGAGAGGAAAAACTGAAATACAAGATGGCATGTTAATGAGTTGGCCACAGCTTCGCAAGACACTGCTCATGTTAGGTCAGGTGGAACATCTTCAGTGAGATTACTCAGAATCCCTGGATCTCCAAGCAGTTGGTTGCAGGGAGGAAGGGCGATCAACTTAACTTCTGGCTACTTATTGAATGCAGTATCACATTAGTTGATATTTCCTAAGAGCATTAAATTCACTGAATTTCCAGGTTTTGATCTGACTGTTTCTGGCAGACTTGGGAAAACCAAATCTTCCTCAGAGTGTTCATCCAGCAGCGGCGCACACAGTGGTCTTCCTTGATAATGGGCACCAGGATGGAGTTCTCCGTGGTCTGTAGAACAATTGTGGAATTAGTGGCTGGGTCTTTACTGTTATGGAAAAGAGCCACTCTGCCAGGAAATGCAGCAAGCTTTCTAGAGAGAGAATGATGGAAAGATAAGTAGGGGTCCAATAAGATGATTCTAATTGAGTCCAAAAACAACATCCAGTACAACTTCTATATTTCTCTTTTTCTCTCTCTCACAATCTCTCTATCTCAGAAGTGTGTTTCAGATGTTTCGGATTCATTATACTCTGGATTTAATTGCAACATACTTTTGTGTATTTTAAAAACTAAATCAGTTATCATATTGAAAGTTAACACCTATAATGACATTAAAAACATTAATTGCAACTGAAAATGGAAAACATAAAACATGGCATTGTAAAAAAGAAACCAGTTAATTGGTTACATCATTTCCTGTATTTAAAAATAACCTTGATATCTAATTTTAAAACACACATAAGGATTTATAAAAAGAAAGTTATAATTTGATGGTGTATAAAAAGTTAATTTTTACTCCTCATCAAATTATTTCTTTTACTCCCTAGCAAGCTGGCATATCATATTGAATTTTTTGAACAGTTTTCTTGCCCAAAAGTTATTTCAATCCCTTCCACAAATTTGTAATGAGAGTCTTTGGCTGCGTTAGAGTTACATGTGAAATTATGCTGGTACTTTTCTTCAAAATATATTTGACCATTTCTTTGAACAAAAAATAATGTCATTCTTTGATTGTAACATTATTTTTCAGGAATTTTAAGGTATGATAATATGAAGTTAAACAAGAAAAAGTATTTTTTTTCCCTTAGATACTGTGCAAATTAATATCAAAGTTCATCTAGTGTCACCTTTTACAATCAATATAAGTTGTTTACTGTTTAGCAGCTTTTTACTTAGGCACTTTAGAGTTACTGAATAGGAAATAGATAGAAACAAAATAATGTATTAATTAACAATTCCTTTTAGTTGTATACTTGTCACTATCTTTATATTTTTAAAAAGATAAATTAATGGAACAAACAAAGCAATACTTAACCCAGTTTTATAAAATAAATAAGGAGAAATAATCCAATCTTACTCACTTAACTAGAGTTCATGAATCAAGGAGTTAAATGGATTAGGTACATTGTGATAACTGATCACAATTTACATGATAGATTGAGAAACATTAAGCCAAAATGCTATCATTGTGGTTTTAGTGAGTATATTTTGCCTTTTGAATGTGTAAATCTTACTTTATATTTTGAATTACATGTATTTTGAAAAAAGATATGGCTCTTTTAATGCTTTTTCCCCTAGCTTATAATTACCTAGTCAATCATTGTTGCTGAGTGTTTTATAGATTAGCACTTTTATCTCTTTAGAGAAATTATGTAGTAGATGCTTCAAATGGTGAACATGTGGTGAACTGTGAGTCCCTATTTCAGGAATGAATAACTTATTACCATAGTTCCTGGCAGTGCTTCTGGCAGATAACTCTTGGTTTTATTCCCCAACTCACAGCAGCTCAAAAGAGTCAGCCCATTTTCCGAGCTCCCATTAGGTTGACTGAGGCATGCATGCATTGAGATTATATCATAGTTCAACTTCTCCCTCCACTAATTTCTGTTCCTTCTTTTCCCTTCCACATGTGTTTATTCCAAAAGCACTCTGTAATAATCCTTCTCATTTCATCTCATAGTCAGATTGCTGGGAATCCTATCCAGTGACAGAATGTCTGAAGAATAAGTGAAGAGTTTGCAGATATTTAAACCCATAGTTTACACTGAAGATTAAATATGGCAGCAAATTTTTATGACTTGTCTTACCAAGAAGTGGATTTTAATTTTTTTTATCCTTGCATATGGGCTGCACTTTATAATCTGCTTGACCAACAAAATTTTGAAGAAGAAACTTTCCAAGATTTCCAAGTCTTAGTCATAAAAATCTTTGCAATTTTCACTAGGATATCTTCTAGAACATTCTCTGGTAGCCTTGTTTCATGATATGATAAGTCACAGTATCTTAGATTATTATGCTTGAAAGGACACATGCATGTGCTTTGGTCAGTAGTTCCAGTTGGGCCCAGTTATCCAGACATAGCTGTCTAAGGACAAGATATGTGAATGAAATCATCTTGGAGCTACAGGTCAGCTGAGTACTTTTGACCTTTTTGATGCCATATGGAATAGGAAAATTACCCTATCAAGCTCTGACCAAAATTTTAACTTGTTAAGTTGTGATATATAATAAAATATTTGTTGCTATAAGCCAATAAGTTTTGAAACAGTTTGTTGAAGAGCAATAGTATACAGGAATGGTTTGGGTAGCAGAAGGGGGACACCTTGTAATAGAAACTTAAAAAATATGTGGCATTGCCTTTGCAACCTGGGATTAGGAACAAGCTGGAAAGCCTTGAGGGGATTGTAAGTAAAGGTGAGTATCTTAAGGAGACTCCTAGTCAAAGACGAAAAATTATGAAATACACTATTGGAAATGCTGACAAGGAAGGGAGACAATTGTTACTGATAGAGGAAAAAAAAAAGAAATAATGTTGAACCTTGTTATGTAGTGGGAGAAATTATGGCAACTGTATCATTTGGAGTAACATGGTAATAGAAAATATATGTAATGAACTAATAGATTTGGTTAAAAATATATTAAAGCAAGTAGTTTAAAATATCAACTGGCTTATTTTGGTTGTATATGATTATATATGACTATAGAGAGAAATGAGGTAGAAAACTGAACATTAAATTTTCAAGAAAATATAGAAGAAATATAAATAAAACAGAATTGGACACATTTTATAAAGAAAAACTTTTTTCATTTTGAAATTCTCTGGCAATAATCTCTCAAAATAAGAAACAGACTCAGGTTAAAAACATATTAAGAATGTTGCTGGACAACACTTTATGAAGCCCTCAAAAAAGATTTAAAAGGATAGACATTATAAATAAATTTTAAAAATCTGGAAGCCAGGTGTGGTGGCTCACACCACTGCATTCTGGCAGGCTGAGGCAGGAGGATTCTTTGAGCTCAGGAGTTCAAGACCCACCTGAGCAAGAGTGAGATCCCATCTCTACCAAAAATAGAAAAAATTAGCCAGGCATGGTGGCATATGCCTGTAGTCCCAGCTACTTGGGAGGCTGAGGCAGAAGGAATGCTTAAGCCCAGGAGTTTGAGGTTGCTGTGAGCTAGGCTGACACCATGACACTCTAGCCTGGGGGGTAACAGAGTGAGACTCTGTTTCAAAAAAAAAAAAAAAAAAAAAAGGAAGAAAATTTTTAAAAATCTTTTTAGAAAGTATTATAAGGTCATTTTCCTATAATAATCTAATCCTTAATCTATGCCAGAGAGGGTCTTGTCTCAAAGATGTAATGTGCAGATGTGTCATTGCCTAACAGAGTGAACTCTAATAAGTTTCAGAGGAGCCCCACAAGTTTTTAAGAGAATCATATTGGCAAAAGTAACTTTATTTTTATTGAGACAGAGTAATTTCAAATATAAAAGAAGCATTTTGGCTCTGAAACATCCATGGACAGGAAGCAATCTAAGAAGTCTACAATCTGCAAGCATGGTTATTTCATTCAGAAAAAATAATAAGTTCTTAGAAGACAGAACAAAGTGCCCACAGAACCACTGGAGAACCATTCTCAGGATTCCCTAGTAAAGTAACTAGCAACATATGCCCAACCATATTTTAGAATTGTTGCAGGCTAATGACTGCCTATCATTTTACCACTTTTAAATCTTATGTCGATGGAAGTTATCCTCACTTTTATGATCATTTTATATTGGGGCCAGTGATGTACTGAGGAGAAGGGTGATGGCAAATTGAAAAGATTGAGAAGAATTGTATTTGAGGACGTATACTCATAGATCCTCTTACCTGCACCTAGATCTGAACCTGATTTAGATGCTGAGATACTGAACTTTGAGTAAATGCTACAATAGGATAAAATATTCTGAGTCTCATAAGAGGTGAATATTACATGTATGAGAAATGTAAAATACATTAATAGTAACCCGAAATTTCTGGTACAATTCCCATTGAGAGGTGGAGTCTAATTCTTCTCCCATTACTTTGAATCTCATTAGCACTAAATGACTCATTTTATCAATAAAATGCTACAGTTGTGATGTTTGGGGACTTCAAAGGCTAGTTCATAAAAAGCTATGCATGTTCCATACAGGTTTCTTGGGACTGTCAGCCTCTGATACTTGAATTATAATAAAAGGTATCCAACTGCCCTGAGACATGTAGGAAATGACATGTTTAGGCACATAGGTCAACAATCCAACTGACCTAAGCCTTATAGTCATCCCCAACAAGGCACTCTGTATATGAGGAAAACTTCCTTAGAACTTCCAGGCTAGACCATCAGCCTGCTAGCCTCTTTGACGTCCCTTGATGTCACATTGAACAAAGGACTCATTAGGAAGAGCCCTGGCCATATTCCTGACTCACACAACCAAATTGTGGCATGTAATAAAATGATGTTTTAAAGCACCAAATTTTAAGATAGGTGAACATCCACATGGTGGATCAGAACAACTTAGGATAGTAACAACCCTGTTTCTCTTTAAATGTTAACTGTACCTTTTGCAGATATCATATGTGACACTATAGGTATTTCTCAAACTAAAAAACAATACATGTATCTCACACTTAATTTTAAAACTATAATAAATTTTTTTCTGATAAATTCAAAACCAAAATTTGACAAAATAAGGTAAGAAAAAAAAGGATGAGTGGAAAATTAAGTAGTGATGATTTAATAGGAGAGTTATATAGAAGTTTGATAGAGAAATGCTTTAAATCTATAATTAATGTAGGAAATGATAGTTACTTTATCTTTTAGGAAATATCTAATTTAAAAATTACCTCTTTTTTTTGAGACAGGATCTCCCTCTGTAGACCAGGCTAGAGTGTAGAGTTCAGTGGCATCAACATAACTCATTGTAGCCTCGAATTCCTGAGCTCAAGCAATCCTCCTGCCTCAGCCTCCTGAGTAGCTGGGACCATAGGAGCATGCCACCATGCTCAGCTAATTTTTCTTATGTTTTCCACACACAGGGTCTTGCAATATTGACCAGCAGGCTGGTCTAAAACTCCTGTCCTCAAGCAATCCTCCTGCCTGGGTCTCCTAAAGTGCTGGGATTACAAGTGTGAGCCACTGCATGTGTCCTACAGATTATTTTATATTATTAAATGCAATTGTGGTATGATTAGATAATGTATGCTAATTTAGGGCAAAGAAGTTAAAACTCGATATGGATATGGATATGGATAGAAATTAAAGATTTTTGAGCAAAGGAACATTGGTCAGTATGTGATCAAGAATATTAATCAGATGATGCTGATTAGTATAAGTGTGTATAGAAAGAAAATAAATATAGATAAGTAATTATTATAAAACATTACTACAACAAGCAATTGATTGCAAATATTTCAATTGATGAAAATAGAAAATTAGAAGCTTTTGACATAAATTGTTTGGTATAGCTTCAATAGATCATAGTGACTAAATGAAAGTGTGAGAGAGAAGAGGATGTTGATATTGAGTCATTCAATAAAATGTGATGCCATTATTTCATTTTGAGAAGTAAAGGATAAGAGAAAACTTTGGGAAATGTGCAATAATTAACTTCATCTTTTCTCTAAAACATGATAAATTGTTTTTGTCTTAATATGTTTTCAAATCTGAGATATCTAAAATTTAATGGTAACTTGAATTATAAATTATACTATTTAAATAGTTGGAGAGTAGTGATATATTTTGAAAATTGTGAAATGTCTTTTATAAAAAATATGTTCCTGCTTTTATTTCAGGTCTTAATAATTCTTTAAATATTTTGAAAATTTTAAAATGAATATGTATATCTCTTATTTGCTAAATTTTGCCTGTACTTATAGTGTACAGACTAGCTGCTGCTCAGGAGTAATAGAGAAACCATGTGTGAAAAGCTATTTATTAAATCCTGTAAAGAAACTGTAGCTTCTCCATTACTAATGAGATATTTAGCAAAAATCACTGACAAATTACATCTCTCCTTTCCTTTTTTTTGTATTTATATGGTATGCTATTGATTCGAAGCTCATAATATTTACAGCACATCTGTTTTACATTTAAAAATATACAGAATAGTGCTTCATTTAATGTTTTGTTCCTTACATCCCTTATGCCTCATGCAATTACAGAATTTAGGAAGAGGATAGAAACCTAGTTGAATGAGTAAAAAAAAAAAAAAGTATATCCACAGCTGTATAATACTTAAACTTTATAATACATACAAATAGAGTCCTTAAGCTCCTGCAGGATGCCTGAACACCTGGTAGATGAGATGGAAATGCAAAGTAGCTTAAATATTTTAATTCACTTTGCTCGGAGAGTCAGAATATAAAACTATGTAGTCATAAACTAAATATATGGCCTGCGTAAGGTATTTTCTCCTAACATGTTCTTCAGTAAATGGTCCCAAAGCAGTTTTAAATACCTGTCAGCCTAAATTTGGAGGAGCTTATCAAGATATATCTAGTGACTGCAATCAGTTACCTGTAGTGGATTGACACGGAACTTTTCTTTTGTTAGAATTAAAATATCAAGGACAGTATGTGCAATAGAGACTTCACAGAAATCATATGTATATATATATATATATATATATATACACACACACACACATATATATATATATATATATATATATATATATATTACTTGAGGGGCTAGTTCTCAGAAGAAGTTCTGGGGAGCAATAACTGTGTCAGTTTGCTTTCCAGAGAGAAGATAGTGGTAAATACGAAATTACTTTTTGTCTTTCCTTTCTCTGCATCAAATATTCAAAGAGCAGATATTGGATGGGATGCTATACTATAATCCCAAAGCTTGCTATTTGCTACACATATGCTGATAACCTGTCTTCAGTATGTTCTATTCTTCTACTATCTACTCCTACTTCCTTCTATCAAAACGAAACCAAGCAACAAACAAAAAACACTGCTAAATACTATAGGCAACCATGTCATACTTTGGAAGCTAAAAGTCCAAGTATGGTTTTTTGCCCTCAACCCAGTGGTAACCATAGACATCAATACTCTAGTTGTTATCAATATGACTGCCCCATGATCTCCTAATCCAGAGTGTATAAATCACTTTTCTTTTTTTCTAAATTCTGAAAGGCTATGTACAAACAAAACAAAACAGAAAAGATTGAGCCTCTACAACATCATAAATATATTTTTATTCTATAGATGTCAACAATGTATATTATTATATAATATTTATATACATAGTGTATATACATGATACATTAATATGCATTATTATATAATGTATACATTATTCAACACAAAAGAGATACTTCAGAAAGAAAAGCAAACATTCTACTTTATTTATTTATTTATTTTTTTTGCAAATCTCATAGATTATCATGCACAGGTCCCTTTGGAAGTCACTGGCCTTATTCACCACAGCCACAATCTATGAGATCATGAGAAATTTATGGTGTACTGCCTGGTAACTAGAAAAATCAGAAAAAAGCAAAGTTCTGCTCTTTTAATTACAGTCTACAATGAAAGAATTTTCTTGTCATCTCAGATTGAATTCACCAATAAAATTATCCACAAAAAAAGATTTTGTTTTTATTTTGGAACATCTGGTGGCTTAATCATTATGCATATCATTTTTATGTGAAAATGCATTTGGAAGTTTACATATTAGAATAACATACATATATTTGAAACATGGTGCTTTTTAATCTGATATTTGTCTGTTAAAAAGAAAAGCGTATCTCTTACCTATCATGATAGTGCAATCCATATCACTAAATTTTTCAGAAAAATGAACCATTTCATTAAGTGACAATTTTTAATATTACCTTTTATTTTTGAATTGTCAGTCAAAATATTATCACTTCTGGTTAAGATTATGCTAAAATATATGCCACTTTTCCTACTTTCTCAAAGAGTTTTAAATAATGAGTAATATTGATTCGGTTACAACTTTAGAGGTTATTGATATGAAGGGTTAAATGAGGTAATTTTGCCATTTGACCAGTCTTTGAACAACAGATTTGCACAAGATTTCAAGAGACCTCTGTTTACTCTGTGTCTGTAATAGTCATTTAAGAAATATATAAGAATGAATAAATAAATTAATGAGTGCCAAGTGAAAGAATCATTTTATTCTTGTTTGGTGGACCCAAAGCCAGTTAGAGGGCAAAATGCATGAAACAAAAAAGGAAATCAATGAGTCTTTTGCTTAGGATTCGAGTTTATTTCAGTCAGACCTGTAATTATTTCTGTCTTCATCCAGATTACCTAAAATAATACATAACAAAAAAAAATTTTTTTTTAAAGACTATGGAAGAATTTTAGGAGGTACTGCTTTATCTGGAGTAGAAGCACAACCCCAGGGAAGAAAAATTAAAAGAAAAGGAAAATGAGGCAAGGGAAAGAGAAAGTCAAGTGTAAGATGGCATATCAGTGGGCTTCCAACTTTTTGACAAGAGAAAAAGCTGGCTCAGTGACACACCCAAACTCTGAAAAAGCCACATGGAACCAGGATATTTTAGAAAAGCTAGTGGAAGAAAGGTGAGTAATATATATATATATATTTTTTTTCCTGGCTCTTCCCAATCTTCTGTCTCCTAAATTTGTCCCAGGACATGTTAACCCACTAACACTTTCAAATGACATTAATAGGACCTTCTGAAGAGACTTAGGGCACAGCCAGAGTTTCTGTTTTTCTAGGTAGGTCACACATAGGCTGGGAGCCCTTGGCCTCCCATTGTGACAGGCCCAGTGAATGGCAGGGCTAAACTCTCACTACACCTCTGGGGAAGGCTAAAACACTGGTAGTGTTTGGTGATGAAGCAACATAGGTGGCAGCTAATACTTTCCAACCACGGGACATGGTGTAAGCCATCAAGGCAGGATCACCATCCAGGAAGCCAGAACTGGAACTGGGCAGATATGGGGAGACACATTAATTAGTTCTGGATACTGTCTGCCTTTCTAGATCTTAGAAACTGCTTTTTATATTTCTGATTCATTTCTGTCCCTTCCATTCTGGATTCTTTGAGCCTGGCCTTTGAATTTCCTGGAAAATCAAACAATATAATAAATACCATTTACTGAGCAAAGAATATGCTATAAATACAATAGCAGAACTTCTAAAATGTTAATTGAATTCCTACCACAAGTCTCATCAGGTAACTAGTCATTATGGCATATTAAAGATGATACAATTGAGATGTAAAATTTTAAGTAATATGTTCACGGTTAGTACGTGTAATTTGTGACTCCAAAATTTATACCTAGAACTTCTGAATAAATGGCCAAACCATATTTTAAATTCTATATCAAGATAAATAAGAGTTTGTCTTGGGTGTTAGACTTTTGAGCCATTTTAAGTAAGAAATAAATTTAGTCTTGCTAGTCTTAGGTTACAAACCATATTTAGCCTCAGATACAATTTTAATAAGTAATACAGTAGGTTGATTAACAATTGGCATCATAAAAAGATAACACTTACCTTGCAAATAAAGGTAGGGTAGGGGACGGTCCAGATGATAGTAATTTTTCATGTTCCAGTCAACAAGAGAATAAGCTGTAATTGAGAGTTAAGAGTACATAATCAGTGTCTGGCGTTTGATGTTGTTTTTATACCATACTAACACTGTTAATATGTTTTATTTGAGAAATGATGAGATATATTTCACTTTGATTCTCTAAGTGAAATTATAGTATTATGTGATAATATGAAAGTCATGCTAGGTTGTTTTCATAAAACAGAGTGGGAAGATTTATTCTCAAATAATTCTTTTATTTGACAGTGTGTCTTATTGTACACTAAAATAATGCATACAATCACCAAAAGCATTGCAGAATCTATTTATGAATCTGTATGTGTGTACGTTTGTGTGGGAGGGTTTCAATCAGTGAGAAACCAAAGAATAAATCCATTTATAAATTGGGCCCTTTGAATGATAAAGCAGATGTGCACTTGGCCCTACCTTGCAACAAATATCTGAATTCAATAGTCATAGTCTTCCATATTGAGAAGTTCTAAAGATTTTCAGGGAGCCAATAATCACAGAAAATAAAGTGAATTAACAGTAAAAACCACATCTTCTGTAATTAGCTATATAACTTCTTAAAATAGCAAAATTGTCCAACACTGTAAATTTTAGTCTAGGGACTATTTAAATTTTATGCATTTGTTTTGCTAAATGGTACAAACATTTCCATTATCTGCCCTGAGAAGCTATTAAAGACAATGCATATTTCTGACAAAATGATTATTAGAGTTATGCTAAAAAGTAAAATAAATACAATAAGAATTGTGGCAGTAAAAAAGTAGCCCCTTGATTTATAGTCTTTTAAATGAAACGGTAAAATTTTTAAGCAGTAACAAAGAAGGCATTATGAGCAAATAAAATAAATTATTTAAAAGTTTATCTCTGCATCAATATGAGTCTTCTTCATAAACAATCAGAAAAAAAAATCTACACATCTGTTAGCTTATTTAAGTATAGTACTGAGACACTCTTGGTAGTTGAAAACAATTCATATTTTCTTTTGTTTTTAATTCAAAATGAATTAACCATATAGAATATTAGAGATCTAAGCACATTTTTAGATTCCTTTTAAAAGCACATTCTTATCTTTTATTAATGTTCAAATAAAGTTTTGATTACCTAATACAATTAAAATAATACTGCCTTCCTCAGAATAAATCCTTGAGAATCAAAGCTGTATTTAAGAATTCAATGTGTTCATTGTGAATTGATGCAGTGGCTCCAATCGCCTCTCTGATACCAGCAGAGAAGAAAATTACGAGCACATGAGACGATTGTCAGAGCCCCTTTCCTGGCACACACTTGTTGAAATCTGGCCAATGGCACTCTGGGAAACTTAAGAATGTGTATATCCCCATATCATGCAAAGCTAGATCCAGAGTGAATTGTAATTTGATCAGAGTTATGGCTTAAGGTATTTAGCATTAATTCAAGAAAGGTAATTTTCTATGAATTATGTATACAGAGAAAATAATCTATACTTTAATTTCGGGAATATAGCGAAAAAAAAGCTGAAGGAGATATTGAGTGCTTAATTATAATTACCGATTATCCTGTAATTAAACTTAAATTGTTAAACACCTGTTTGAAGACACACTATACAAAATTATTATAGGCTTTTTGAATTTTAAATGGAGAATATAATAAATGAGGCCAAATATAGATTGCCTCTGATGTGTAAAAATGTATTTTCCTGCTATAGAATGGTTGACACAAATATAAATTAGGAGAAACTTCAGTCAGCATGTAATGTTCATAAAATAAATTAGAAGATTGCCAGATTGTTACTTTTAAAATTCAGTTTCTCAGAAATGAGTACCTAGAAAGCTAAAAAAAAAAATTATAAGTATTTCGAAGTCAGTATATTTAACAACTACATAAAGTATTTGGAATTTTGTAGCAAAAGCAAAGTAATAAAATGGAAAATAAATTGAATTTTTATATACAATGTTTGCAAGTTTTCGATATATAAATTGTAGAAGAGATAAAGTGAGTTTACTGTGTTTTTGCCTATTTTATTTCCCTGTGTTTTGTCAAACTAAAATATATTTTATTTTTTACATGAATTTGTGCCTTAACTATCCAAAACAGAAGTTTGAAAAATGATTGTCTTTTTATCTTCACTCATGAAATTGTCATTTAATATGTGTTCAATTAACTTTGAGTTCTAACAAGGTGCTGTGTACTTTGGTTTCTTAAATTGGAACTTATTTAGTAATGCTGTGCTTATGATTAAGTATTTTATTCACAAAATCTTTGAAACCCTTAAGACAATGAGGATATTCTAGGAAAGCATACTGTTTTAAATATGGTTTAAGAGAAAATAGTTAATTTTTTTGAGGATGAAATGATAGAGTATAATATTTGTAGTTCTTTTTATTCAAATATACCTGGAAATTCTTAATAACCTAAGTCCAAAAACATAAAGGGTTTGATCAATAACATTTCAATTGCACCGAAGCATATTCCTACCATAGTCTCTAACCAACAGTTTTGAATGTTAAGGAAGAAAAAGGAAATGGCACAGTTCTATTAAAATTTTAGTTTTTCTACTTGCTATCTAAAAACAAAAAATGTTAGTCTCAGATAAAGATCACATTGAGGATAAAATTCCAGTATTTGAAAATTTACAAGTTAGAAATTTGAAGTAGCCTTGTCAGAAAATTTAAGTACTTATCAATCTCTGCTTCCCACAGCTGCAGAACATACATAAATCAGAAGAGATACTCAATCTAAAGAGCCTCAATGCAGGTGAAACTGATAAATTAGTATAAAGATGCTGTTTTATCTCACCATGGCACTCACCATATCCTGAATATGGGCTGAGGGGAAAGATTAGGTGCTCTATTAACTCGTAGAGTACTTACTGGAAATTTAGACAATGCAATAAATTCATTCCTAAAGTATGCTTATGATATACAGCACTTTTTCATTTGGAGCTAGACAACTGTAACACAGTGTGTGTCTTATGAAACAGGATAAAGGTTGGGTTTTGTTTACCTTTTCGAAGACAAATCATGCAGAAACTATAATTCTTAGGATGGATGAAATTCAGCAAATTAGCATATGTACATGCCTTGAAGATTCTCTAAATTACACATGGTATAGATGAATAAGGGTTATTGCTATCATTTTCAACATGATCCAAGGTATTTGCCCTCTAATATAAGTAAACACACATCAAACAATAAAAACATAGGACAATATGTAAATACACAAAGAGGACAGAATGCTGGAGAAGAGCATGTGTTTGAAAGAGGTACAATTTGGCTTAATTGGAAAAGGTGCAAGTATGTTAAAATTCAAGTTACCCCTTTGCATAGGTAAAACCATAGTGGATATTGGCAGAAAGAAGCCTTACATGGTTATGGTAAGTGGGGACAATGATTAAGCAGATGAGACAGTTTCAGACTCATTTACAATTTTATTTACATAATTGTCTTGGATAAAAGTGAGTGCTATGGACTGAATGTATGTGTTTCCTCAAATTCATATTGAAGCCTAAGTCTTCAATATAACTGTATTTGGAGGTGGGGCCTTTAGGAGGTAATTAGGTCTCAAGGGTGCAGCCCTTATAAATGGGATAATTATTCTTTTAAGAAGAGACATAGATGATTGCTCTTTGCTGTTTGCCATTGAGAACACAGCAAGAAGACATCCATGAGGGGAAACAGAAAGCAGTTCTCACCAGCCCCTAGATCTGCTATAGCCTTGCTCTTGAACTTATCAGCCTCCATAACTGTGAGAAATGCATTTCTGTTATTTATGCCACCCAGTCTATGGTATTGTTATAGCAGCTTGTACTGTAAAAGACAGGTTCTTGAAGTCATACTGGTATGGTTTTGAATGTGTTACAAACTTAGCAAATTTTCAAACTTACCTAACCTTGCACATCAATGTTTTCATCTGCTATTTAGCTAATAATAACTAGATCAGCCATTCTCATAAAAAATATGTGAAATATTTTATGCATTTCACATTCATTTAAAAACTATTAAAAGACTCAATATTATGTGCTAGGTACTCAGAAATTTGTCAGGGAATAAAATGGTAAAGAAAATCAGACAAGTATGTGTGCCATCCATGTAATAGGTGATCATAAAATATTGATGACATATTCTTTATGTTGAATTTCATCCTTACCTAATTTTCTGAATTTTAGAACTCATTTTAGAAATACTGCTTATAAAAATAGAGTGATATATTTGTATCCAACAAGTGTATGAGCTTTTTATCATCATACGCATTGAATACATCCACACACATTTAATCTCTAGGGATACAAGACATTTAATATAAAATAAGAAGTATATTTGGTACATTGCATGTTTATCTTCACCAGCCAAGAATCTCCTTATTTTTTTTTGAATTAGATAAGGAAGAAAATATAAGTTTTGATCTCAACCACACACACTTTTCCAGTGATGAAACTGAGGGCTAAGTGTTGGAGTGACTTAACTAAGTTTCATTTGACAAGTGGTCATTTTCAAATAATATAATAACCAAGTAAATGTGTTCTATTTTTTATAGTATAATGTGACAAATGAACAGTTAGAATATTAATTAATATGGATATGAATGATTCTTTTAACCCCAATACATTATCCTCAAATTTGTTACCTTGAATATGTTACCTTGAATATAAACTTGTCTGTTAAGTCGACTGAAATGCAAGCAGGGTTGCAGTCAGGGCTGCTTCTCCCTGAGAGGCCCCAAGAGAGGAGGATTGGCCATGTTGTCCTTGATCAGAGACTGATCAGCACTGCAAAAGCTCCAGGGACCACTGGCCCCAACAGTCAAACTGTGTCAGTCAACAGGACTATTTACATTTCCAGGTAGATAGATGTGGACCTGCCAAGTGGGCAGCTTGTGCCAGGAGGGGTAGCAGAAGAAGCTAAACAAGCTCTTAAAAATGTGGATGAAGTTCTGAAAGCTGCAGGCTGTGACTTCACTAATGTGGTAAAAACAACTGTTTTGCTGGCTGACATTAATGACTTCAATATTGTCAGTGATATCTACAAACAGTATTTCAAGGGTAGTTTTCCTGCTAGAGCTGCTTACCAGGTTGCTGCTTTGCCTAAAGGAGGCAGAATTGAAATTGAACCAGTTGCTGTCGAAGGACCTCTCATGACAGCATGACTATAAGTGGGCCCAGTGTATAGTGTGGAATTTTTAACATCTTAATTTTATATTTATATACAAGTGATGTCCCACATTAATTAACATCTTAATTCTTATAATTGATGAAAGTGTAAGCTTGACTGAAATCTCTGAAGTTATTATGGAAATACTATGCAACAGGGGTAATTGGACATGAAGATTAGACAATGAATCCAGTTGCTGATGTAAATTACACTTATGTGCACTCCTATTACTGAATGAGGAAGGAGATACTTATTACATGGTTATTCAAAGAAAAGTAAAGAGAAATAACCAAAAGAACACCTAATTAAAACTAATTTCATCATGTGAAATTATTTAGGTCTCATGTCACATTTATGATTCTGCTTTTACTTGAGTAAAATTAAAGTATATAAGTTTGAATGGTAGAGGTTAAGAAGAAAGAAGTGGACCAAAATTTTATATAGACAATATTTTTCTAATGGAAATAAATAGACATGCAGACAAAACACACACACACACACACACACGAAACTTGTCTGCTTAATTACAGCATACCTATCTGTACATCTAGGTCATTCAAAATGTCATAAATATCTATGCTTATGTAGTCAAAATACTCTAATTGCCCAGTTTGACAAATCTAAGCTGCCCAATTCCAAATCAACATCATCAGAAAGACAATACAATGCAGTGTATTAAATATAGCTAAAGGCTATAATTATGTTAACAACAGATGTTATATCATCAATTTGATGTTCTGAATGTAAAGAAAAGTGAAGGAACCTGAATATACTAAGACCAAATGAAAAAAAAAAAAGACTTGCAATGCCTCTGTACATTTTAGTTTTAGTGGAAATAAATTTGTGTCTTTTCTGACTTCGTTAATTCTTTGCTAGTTAATCAAATAGAAATAATATCATAATTTTTAACACAAACTTTGTTGTACACATCAATTTCATTAAATGATAGCAATACAAAACTTTTCCACTCAAAATCTCCATTGAAATTTTTTTCTCTGCACTTGGTCCAAAACAAAGACTGTTGCAAATATAAGAATTATGTCCAATGAATTACTTTATTATTTTTTGCCACAATTACTAGGATACAATTTTTCTCTGTAGGGTTATGTATACGTATACTCCATCCAGCTACTACCCACTTCCTCACTTCCAATATTTTCTTGAATTTATATAAATTCTCATTTGATTCACATTGTCCCACAAGTTGATTTTTAGATCACCAGATGATAAATCCAACAGTTGACCACAGTTTTAGGTAATCATATGTTCTCATTTTATTCCTACTTAAATATTTTTTTCTTCTTATTCTCTTCACTGCAATTTCCATATCCTTGACCACTAAAGTTTAATTCTTTTTATTACTTTTTTATTTTTTTATTACTTTTTAGGCTTTTTATTACTTTTTGCTTTCTTTAAATAAAATATGAACCACATGAAGATGAAGAGCTATGTCTGTTTTTTTCATTTTTGTACCCTCAGCAGTTTGAACAGTTTGTGATACCTAAGACATGCTCAAGAAATATCTTTTGATGTAATGAATGAATGAAAGTAGTGAATGAACTGGCTTCAGGATAATATTATTTTGGAAAGAAAACATATGTGATGGCATGTTATCCCCATCCTAACTTCTGTTCTCGTTACAATTGCTTTTATTTTGTTTTTTAAACAAGCCTCCTATATCTGTTTTATGTTACTTAAAAGGATTTTCCCTGAGTTTAGGAATGGAATATATTATAAAATGAAATATCATCATGTAGTCTTGAATTTTCTTAAACTATATCTCCTCACTATTGAGTCAGTGACATGTAAATTAAATGCATGATTAGATAGCAGTGCACAACAACTCTAGGGTAACACTCATTATGCCCTGACCCATATGGAACATTTGTAGAATTGCAGAACAAATGTGAAGATTTAATAACCAAATTTTCTCAACAGTGTCATCATTGCTTTATCTGCTGTCATACTTAAAACAGAGAAAATTTCTTCTACACATTTAATTTCTGAATATTTTCAAAAGTAAAACAAAACAAATCAAAACCATCTTCTTAATATTGGAGTGAAGTTTCCTAAAAAAATAAATTAAATGTTTATGTATATACATATATAAAAGACACATACAGACATTTCCCTGACACTGTGGTATACATTTCATCCAGTTGATTTAGTTTCACAATCTAGAGAGGTCCCGTAGTCTGTATTTTGCAAGGATCCTAGAGGATTAAACTAAATTTAATTTGCCTTATGATTATTGGTTTGCTAAAACAGGATAAAAATGGTATGTATTTTAAGTACTGTTTTACTTCACTTATTGATTTTATAAAACATTGGTCTTTTCATGGAACTAAAAAAATTAATAAATCAAACATATTTCAGAATAAACAGTACATTTTCTTATTCCTGTTAGAAGTCAACAATTTTTCATTTTATTCTATTTGCTATATGATAACTAAATACACTTTGATGGAACACAGACTCAAAAATATATTAGATTTAAGAGAGTTATTTGGATTTGCCTAACACATCAGAATATATATCAACTCTTGGGTTTGCAAAATGTAGTGAAATAACTGGTAAGAATGAAAATATCATTTAAGAAATTCACCCTTAATGAAACTTAGAAATCCAGGAACTCTAAGATGTAATTTTTATTATTGTAGTTTAGCTGCAATTAAATTTTAGACAGGGTTAAACTCCTGCAAACTTCTAGTCCAAATTAGGGCAGTATATTATTTCAAAGTTTGTTGCCTGTAGTTACTTCTAGACTTCCACAGACCAAAGATCAGCTTGACATAAGGTTATAGTTGACTAAGCATAACAATGAGCTTGAGTATAAGTGAAATGCCCTTATGGTTACAAGCAAGAATGACCCACCTTTCCTGACATTTACTGCCTTCTATGGTTTTGCAAGCCTTTCTTCTCTGCTGGGTTTCTTTGCAGCAGATACAGAGTAAAATTTCCCAAGTGATTATTTCTTTTTTGAACTGATACTATAAAAGAGCAACTTTTTTTTTTTTTTAAGTGCTGTGAGTTTTTAACACACAGGCAATGTTGAAAACATAAATGTCTCTGCTGAAGTCATCTTCTTGTGCCCTTTATTGGTATATACCAGCATCCCAGGAAACGTAAATAATGGAAGGGCAGTAAAGACTTAGACATTCTCAAAGTCAAAATGCACCCTGCTAGCAACTTGTTTTCTATGTTATTGAAGAATAAGACAAAGTGGAGAAAAGGCATGTGGAGATCCAAGCACTCTCAGAATTTAATGGAAAATAAAACAGAATAGTAAGACAAGATGATAAAATATCAACCGACATGCTATAATTTACAATTTATTTCTTAAATGAAAGTTACTAATTTTGATAATTTTTATCTTAATGCCATATAACTAAATAGAACTTATTTTTAAACATAGAGTGGTTATTATATATGTAATTGGCATAGATGTTCAAATGTCCATAATGCTAATTATAACTATATTGAATAAAATTAATTTTAAATTTGGTATGTGATTAGAAATGGTAAGAAATATTATGTTTAAATTGACTATTTTATACCATTTTTCTTTTTTATTATTTAAGAATATTATAGGGATATATACAGTTTGGTTACATAAATTGATTTTGTGCCATTTGAGTCAAAGTCGTAAGTGTACCCACCACCCAGATAATGTGCATTGTACCTCTTAGGTGCAAATGTACCCATCCCCACCTCCCCTACCCACCTGCTTGATGTCCAGTGAATGTTATTTCCATATGTGCATGTAAATGTTGATCTATTAGTTCCAATTCAATAGTGAGTACATGTGGTGTATACTTTCCCATTCTGGTGATACTTCACTTTGAAGAATGGTCTCCTGTTTCATCCAGGTTAATACAAGAGTTCATCATTTTTTGTGGCTGAGTAGTACTCCATGGTATACATATACCACACTTGATTAATCCATTAGTGTATTGATGGGCATTTGGGTCGTTTCCACATCTTTACAGTTGTGAGTTGTGCTGCTATCCTGTTTCCCCAAAAATAAGACCTACCCATAAAATAAGCCCTAGCTGGATTTCTAAGCATTTGCGCAATATGAGTCCTACCCCGAAAATAAGACCTAGTGATGGGCGTGGCTATGCATCATATCTGCACAACCCATGCATTTTGTTGCAGAGCAGTAAAGAAGAGCAGCCCTTCTCATCTGTCCCATTGTGACAGCTACTATCTCAGAGGTGACCGGAAAGGTGCGAGCAGCCCCACCAATAAGGTGGGCTCCCCCTGTCAGGTCCCGGCCATCCTGTGTGTGCTGCAAGCTGAGGTTTTGAGGGGAAAGTCTCCTCAGTGAAGTGAGGAGCGGGACACTCTGCTTTAGGTATTGTGTGTCCCCAGGGGTGAGAAGGAAAGCTGTGGCTGCCATTTTACTATGATGATGTTCCAGAAGAAGATGACTTAACTATATTTGAATAAATATAGATTGTTGTATTGCATTTAAAAATAAATAACACATACCTTGAAAATAAGCCCTAGGGTGTTTTCTTGAGGAAAACTAAATATAAGACATTGTCTTATTATTGGGGAAACAGAGTATAAACATTTGAATGCAAGTGTCTTTTTTACTCAATGTCATTTTTCCTTTGAGTAAATAACCAGTAGTGGGATTTCTGGATCAAATGGTAAATCTACTTTTAGTTCTTTGCAGTACCACATTCCCTAGAGGGTGTGTACTAGTTTATAGTCCAACAAACAGTGTATGAGTGTTCCTATGTCTCCACATCTACATCAGCCTTTGTTGCTTAAGGAATTTTTGGAAAAAAGCCAATCTCACTGGAGTTAAGCGATATCTCATTGTGGTTTTGATTTGCATTTCCCTGATGATTAGAGATGTTGAACATTTTTTCATATGTTTGTTGGTCATTAGTCTATCTTCTTATGAAAAATTCCATTCAAGTCTTTTGCCCAATTTTTAATGGGGTTGTTTGGATTATTCTTGCTGATTTTTCTGAGTTCTATATAGATTCTAGTTATCAGCCCTTTATAGATGTGAAGCATGCATACATTTTCTCCCAATTTGTAGGTTGTCTATTCACTCCAATGATTGTTTCCTTGGATGTGCAGAAGTGTTTAATTTGATCAGGTCCCATTTGTCTATTTTTGTTGTTGCTGTGGTTGCCTTTGGGGTCTTCTTCATAAATTCTTTGCCTAGGATGATGTCTATAAAATTTTTTCCAACTTCTTCTAGGATTCTTAGAGTTTCATATCTTAGGTTTAAGTTTGTTATCCATTATGAGTTTATTTTTGTGAGTGGTGAGAGGTGTAGATCCTGTTTCAGTCTTTTACATGTAGCTCTCCAATTTTCCCACCACCATTAATGAATAAGGATTCTTTTCCCCAGTGTATGTTTTTGTTTGCTTTGTCAAAGATCAGATGGCAATAGGAGAATGGTTTTACACCTGGATTCTCTATTCAGATCCATAGGTGTATGTCTCTGTTCTTGTGCTAGTATCATGCTGTTTTGGTTCTACGGCATTAGAGTATAGCTTGAAGTATGGTAAATTGAAGGATTCCATTTTTTTTTTTCCATTTTGTCTAAGGTTGCTTTGGCTATATGGGGTCTTCATATGAAGCATAGAATTATTTTTTCTACATCTGTGAAAAATAATGTTAGTATTTTAATAGGAATTTCATTGAACTGTAGATCACTTTGAGCAGTATAGACATTTTAACAATGCTGATTCTGCTGATCCATGAGCATGGTATTTTTTCCATCTTTTTACATCCTCTGTGATTTCCTTGACTGGCTCAATCTCTAACAGAATATCCTACAGGTGGCGGGGGGATACTTTGGAAGCAATATTTTTGAGATGTTGTATATCTAAAATATTTTTGTTCTATAGTCATACTCTATTGATAAGTTGACTAGACAGAGAATACAATGTTGAAAACTATTTTCTTAATATCTGAAAATGTATTATCCCTTCTGTTTTTCAACTTCTAAAGTACTCAGAACAGTCTTATTTCTTCAAAGGTGACTATGTTTTCCTCTAGAAGACTTAAATTTCTCATTATTCTTAAGGTTTAAGATTCACAATGTTTTGAGCTTTTTCTGCCTACAAATACTCAACAATATTTTTCAAGAATATCAATTTTAAAACTTGTGGCTATTCCAATAACGTGTCATTTTAATATAGTATTTGTTCCATAAATTCTTCTCCTCCATCATCTTTGTTCAATTATTCTGTACCCCTTAATATAATATTTAGCTGTTCCATTTCCTAATTTCTCTACAGCGTTTATATTTTTTCCAATATATATTTCTTCCTTTTATTTTTAGTTGTTTATTTTGGTCATCTTTACTTTTTGAGCTCTAAACTGTCTATTGATTTCTTCTTGTTGTTGATAATAATACTTTCCTTCAATTTCTATTTCTTCTAGAATTGGTCAGTTTTAGTACACTTGCTTTCTTATTTTATGAACCCAAAATTTACTCAAACATTTTTGAGGACAATAATTGAAAGCTATTTTTTGATCTATTTGTTCAAGTTAATTATTAATATTTTTTTCAATAACCTAAATTATAACAATAGACTCAGAATTTTTACTTCCTTCCTTTCTTCTTCCTTTCTTTATTTTTTAAATGGGAATTTCTCTGTGATATTGCAATCTTTCTTCAAGTATTTAGTGATATTGGATTATCCAGAGATATTCGTGAATGAGACTCTATAAATTTTAGATATGTAATAATTTGTTGATTAGCTATCTTTGCCTTTAGATGAGCAAATGGGGAGACAACAATGAAAGTAAGGAATATGTATATTTTGGGATACAAAAGTTTGTTCTTTGGACATCTCTGCTGCATCTTTTTGGACTGCTCTTTGGCTCTACTCTAAACTCTACAAGTTGCTATGTCAGCCAAAGCTAATGTAGCTCCTGTATATCCATGTCTCCACTTGCTCCTTCGGACCTCCAAGTGACCAGGTGGTAATAGTTCTCTGCTCTTACTAGACACAGTACCCTTCAATATCCTTAACCAGTTTCCATTAATCCTTCCTGTGCCTTTGTAATCAGTGCCTTCATTACATTTTCCACCATTACTCTGGTGATACGTGCCATAGGTTTTAAAACAGCTGCCTTAATTTTACTAAAATAACTAAATAAATTTTTGAAGTCAAGTACCTTGCTTATTGTTGTTGTTGTGATTTAGTTTGGGAATTTGGGGTTAAATATCTAGCTATAAGCCATCCTATGATACAGTTATTCAGTTTAGCCCTCATTTCTAACTTCACTTTGTTTCTCTTCCTCTCTATAACACATGCATTTTCCAAGAATGGACCCTTGTAGACATATTATATTTTATTCAACCTTTTCCTTATTGATAGGCATTTGAGTTGTTTAAAATATTTTTCTGTTATAAAACAAATTTGTAGTTGAAGGTGTACAACTTCAGGATAGATTACTAGAAGTAGGATTGCTGGATCAAATTATAAATGATTATATATGGAAATATAATCTTGTTAGATTTCAAATTCATCTCTGCATAATTTGTATGATTTTAACTCCCACAGACTCCTGAACAAAGTGTGCTGCCCAATTTCTGGATTTGTGCCAATCTGATAAATGAGAAATAATATTTCAATTTAAATTGCTCATATGAGTGAGATTGAGTAGTTTTGATGCTTTAAGGGTCATAATAATCATAAAAGAATAAGTAAAATTCATATATAAAGCAAATTATTAAAATTGATGGTGATAATATTATATCAGGGATGTTTTCATGATATGTTATTAAATGATAAAATTTTTAGAGTAGAAAATGATTCTTTTTCTTGAGTATCTTTTAATAATGTAATGATTACTATAGATTCTTTCCTACAAATATGCAGATATAAGCAGAAAGAACATTAGTATTTTTCATAAAATTTTATTTGTGCAAATAACTATGAATTTCATATAAATTTTAAAAATATTTATGATTGCATTAAACATACATACACACATTTAGCTGTATTTATACATATACTTTTACCTATATATAAATTAACAATTATGAAAAGTACAAACCGAAATGTTAACTATAAAGATCTCTAAGATGATAGTGTGGGTCAAAGAGTATTTTCACATTCTACTTACATCTTTTTATATTTTTTGATTTTTCTTCAATGAAATTCTATTTCTTATATAAGAAATATTATATTTTGATAGAAAAACAAAGACTGTAGGAGTTGACATCACTGAACTTAGTTATTTTTCTAAAGATGTGAACTTTTAAATAACCTGGATTATAGTTCAGTGTTCTTCCATTATTTTAAAAATTCTTTTATTTTATATCTTTGGAAAGCATGACCATAAATAGTAACTAAACTTTACTAAAAAAGTTTTTCCTATGATTAATCAACAATAAGCTACTGTTTAAAATATATACACATTCTTGTTATTTTTTTTCCCCAATTTGTTTCTGAAGTGTTCAGAAAGGTAAATTACTTCAACAATGTTTCTTAGGATTTTCATACAAGCTTCTTATGGGCAGTCAACCTGTTTCTATTTGTTTCCTCAGGGCCTACCTAAATATGCCAAAAACTAGTAGACAGCATTCAATAAATATACTTAAATTAATGAATTAGTAAATATTTAAGTGATATAATCAATGTCATTAAAAAATTGAATTTATCATTAAAGAATTTCAACTTCTCTTACCAAGTATGAATCACCAAGAATTGGAGAGCATATGCTTTCACATATAAGATTTGTGAAAAAGTGATCTCAGTGAATATATGTTAAAGAGAAATGTATACTATTTATTAAACAAATGTGTGACTAGTTTCTATGATATGATTCTGTGCTAGAAACTGGATATATACAATGAACAAAACATACTTTGTCTATGCTTTTCTAGACCTTAAAATATATGTAAAAGACATACCATGAACAGGTAAACCGAAGACTACTTATAAAAAAAATCTATTTGTGATAAAGGAAAGTAATATTGTTAATTAAAAGAAATAGAAAAATGCAGAAGATTTCAACTGGGGAGACTGAGAAGGCTGTTGAATTTTGAAACAGTATGTTACAAAACAATGTTTGTCTTATACAGACATTGTTTGAGAAGTCTACCAAAATTGACAAATCTCTTTTGAATCTGCTTATAGAAAAAAATAAGGTGAACAAATATATACAAGTCTAGTAATTAAAACAACACATAGCTGAAAATACAGAAAGTTCTGAATTGTTTATTATACTGTACTACTAATTTTAAAAATTAGATGTAGTAATCTTCCAGTAAAATATAAATTGCCAAAAACTACCCGGTAAAAAGAAAGACTTAAAAAATTACAATAACAGAGATGTTTTCTTTTTTTTTAAAATAATTATAATACAACTGGTACTAGGAAGTTTTTCTAACTTCTACTTAATTATAAAGAACAGATACTCCCAAAGGTATTTAAACTTTTCCTGATCATAGGGAAGAATTGAAGGCCTCTGTATTCATGTTTTCAATAAGCATGACTATAATGTGTTTAAGTCAATATAAGACAGTAAAAAATAAAAAATAATAATAGTTCAATTTCAATAATAAATATCAGCACAAAATCCTATGTAAAATATAATCTATGATCCATCAATGAATATAAAGACTGATTCTTTATAAATGAATCATATGAATCCTTTATCAATAAGTATCCTAGGAATCCAAGATAATTTCATAATAATCTATTATAGTAAAAACAGACACATACAGACAGTCATATAAGCATGCCAACATTCTTGATAAAATCAACCATAAAAAAGTCAATAATTCTTAATTAATAGGGAAAACCTAAAAATGGTAGTTGTACTGAGATATAAAAGCTAAAATAAAAAGTATTAAAACATCTATAAAAGTATTAAAACATCTACATCTAAAGTAGAATGATGGTTATCCAGGGAAAGGGGTGGGGGATTGGGAAGATATTGGTTAAATGATAGAAATTTTCAGTTAAATAGGAGGAATAAGTTAAAGAGATGTATTGTACAACATATGTTGACTATAGCTAATAATGTAACTGGCTCCAAAAGCAAGAACATGTTTTTTTTGTTTTTTTTTTTTTTTAACAGAGTTTTTAGTTCCCTCATATTCAACTGAGTTTTCAGTGTTCACATTATGGCTAGGGCTAGCTGCTCTACGTGGCCTTGACAGTGAGCTTTATCTTGACACTGGTAACTTAGCAACTACAGTTTCAAAGTAGGCAGAAAATAGAGAGCTCTTGGTAAGATTTGATGAGCAAAACTTTGTTACTTTGTTGCACTAATACATGCCTTTGAGTTTCTCTCCCATAAACGGGTGAACCTCCTTGCAGGTAGAACCTCACTGTAGCCACAAGATAACTTCCATATCTTATGCCACCTGTTTGTCCAAAGAAGACAAGATATGCAATAGCCCACCATACATTGTGCCCAAGGACCTGCTAAGCCTATGCACAAGGCTGAAAGAATGACCACTATAAACCTCTACCTCATTATAATACTAAAATCTCCACCCTGGGAGATACTTATCCACCATTTTTTGATCATAGGATATATGTACTAGCATGATTTCTCACTGCACTTGCATGCGCTGCACTCTACCCCAAACATGTAATGATGCTTATTCCGTTCATGCATTATTCATTTCGCCTCCAGAAAAAAACCCTGACTCTGTTGACTGGGGAGGCAGATTTGAGGCAGTCTATATCTCCCCACTGCTAGTAGACCCATCTCCACCAATAAATCCTTTCTTCTTTGATAATCCTTGTGCCTCAATAATTGGCCTTCTGTGTGGCGAGCAACAGAGAACCTCCCTTATGAGTTCATTAACAATAGCGGTGCATTGGATTCTTCCAAAATGCTAAGAGAGTGGATGTGAAATATTTTCACCACAAAAATAATAACTATGAGATGATGTATATGTTAATTAGATAGATTTAGTCATTCCACAACATATAGATACTTAAAAACATCATGTTGTAAGTAATAAATATGTACAATTTTTTCTGTCAATTTAGGCACATAAAATAAATTAGAAAAATTGGGGAGTAAATTCAACAAGAAAATCAGAGAAACAAGAAAACTCTCAAACCTCATTGAAGTATCTAAAAGAATATCTAAATAAATAAAATATATAGCTTCTCTGGTAATTGGAAATTTTAAATATAAAATTATCAAAATTTCCAAACATATATTGATGTGTATATTTGTGTGTATTTAGCACTATTATAATTATAAAATGTAATATAGTTTTATTTGTTTTTAATGCTGCTGTGACCCAGATTTGAGGCATTGGCTAGAAACCTGTAAATTCCCCTTCCTGAACAGCTGATTATGTATACACTCCAACAATGCCCTTTAAGGGCTCTCATACTCTGTGTCACTATGCACCAGCCCTAATTGCTCTAGGGCCAGATGCCTGACACCTAGAGTCAACCCTTATGCCTGGAAACATAATTATTCAAATTAGCCAATCTACAGGGAGCTCTTGAAAATTAGTTGACCCCACAGGGCTTGCCACACATAAGTTGTACCATGGTTCAACCCTCTGTAAACAGTGGCAATTTTCTCTTCTTTGGAACTGTAAATAGCAAAGAGCTGTAGCTTTCATCTATCCTAGTGTCTGGGTGCTGTGTTACGCCATCAAAGGAATCCTTAAATCTTTTAAAATATTTGGTAATGTGAAGAGAATAGCTTGGCCATGACCACCTACTCTTGCATAGCTTGGTGAGGAGACAGCTCTTGGTTTACCAGTTGGTTCCAGACTGCCACGAGGGCAGCTTGGGACACCATTGCTACCTGTTGCCGAGCTTGCTCTCCAGCCTTGCTGTTTGCTGCTGTGTCGGCCTTGGTTGCCACGTCTCTCCTTCATTGAACATCACTTGGCTTTGGAATATTCAAAATGAACAATGAGAAACCCGGTAAACTCTGGTGGCTAGATACTAGCCCCCAACGTGGGCAATAAGGAGTGATAGGCTGCTCAAGCTGCACTTTCCCTGATGGGTAATCAGGTGTATTTTTAGTCACAGATTATGTTTGTTAGGGTTTATTACAGGAGCCACGTTGCTTCTTTGGAGTGGGCGCTTCTTTTTTTTTTTTTTTATTTGGGACAGAACCCTGGTTTGCCCATATGTTTTGAAAGACCCCTGTGGAGGAAGGGTTTTTGGCTCCCCAACAGTAGAAAAATGGTGCCCATCTCCTTGTCCATGTTGCTCTGGTGTGGGTTTCACTCTAACTACTGTTCTTAGCTGCTGCATACCTTGCTGTAGTCACCAATGAGCTTCTTTGTTCCTCAGACATTTACAGGTATTGCTGGTTGCACCTTTGAAGACCACTAACCTAGTGTTTAATCCCAATGAAGCAAAAGAATGAATACTTCATCCCTGTGCACACACCCTTCCTCCAATGCCTATGGAAGTTACTCAATTGCTTAAATAATTCAAGACCCCTGCCAGAGTGCCCTGGCCTTAGTAAGTGCTACAGCATATCAACATTCCAAGGGACTGATACTTCAGACAAGGGGACTAACTGAGCTGTCTCAATAAGAGGCTGCTAGAGCTCTCTAAGTATGAACCTGACCCTAAAAGAGGTAGATTGGAAAACCTTGGGATGGGAGGCAGCTGCTTAAAAGGCAAGTCACAAAGGTTCAACATTCTTTTCCCAGAGAGCATGCATGCATTATCAAATGGAGACAAATAAAAAATAGTGTCTTTAGGTTGCTAGAAGCCCAAAAGATGGGGATGAGGGGGTGTTGGGAAAACCCACAGGGTGGGAAAATAAGGAGCAGAATCAGAAAGTGATGTCAATCTCCAACCTCTGGGCTGTGAGCCAAATGGCATTCTTCTGTGTCACTCTGAAGCCCATAGTCCATATTAAGAGTTATAGAGGAAAATATTAATAGTAACGCTGTGCCACAGAGAAGTAGTTAATTCTGATTCAACCACAAACCTGGGGACTTTAAGCAACAACCATTGCAGGTAGGTCTGTAATCCTGACAGTACAGATTTGAGGATATCTCAAATATATATATATATATATATATTTGAGATATCCTCATCAGAATATCCTCATATATCCTGATCATGTTTATATATATATAAACACGATCAGGGTGAAGAGAACTGTACCTCTGCCCTGCCTCTCCTCCAATCAAATACATTCAGTGACCAGGAAAAAAATAAGTTTAATAATGACCATATATATTTATATACTATTGTTATTAAATTAAAACATAGGTCCATAATTTGGCCCAATTAGAAATCCAAAATTTACTAAAATAATTTATATAATGAAAAGATAAAAAATGTGCTGATTGGCTTTTGTGCTATAAGTCCTAAATTAACTTTAATACTTGCTAAAATGCACTAATTGGCAAAGCTTCAGGTACTTAATCAATACTGGAGCTCTAATTACAGTTATACTTGGTATCGCACTAAACTAAACATTGTACTCCCTAAAATCTTAGGAGAGTATCTTCTATAAAATAAAAAAATATAGATAAGCCTTACTTTAACTATAGTCTACCTTAATTTCCCCTAGTAGCCATTGCCCTAAAATATCCCATAGTGGGCATAGGAGCTGTGACACAGTGAATAACAAATTAAAATTAAATTAAGTCTTGGAAACTTACAAATGGGCTTGACAAAATGGGACCTCATAAATCCCCAGGTAAACTGGTTAAATTGGCCCAATATAAATTAAAACAAAGCTTTCAAAAAATCAGAACATTATTTAAGACTTAATTAATAAGTGGGTTCACTATCCTCACTACTTCTCTACTTGATAGCCCAATGTTTTCTTAAACCTAAAAATAAAGAAAAAAATGGAGCCTCATGTAGTTTACTATAATCCTAATGCTGTAATGCTATCCATTAAGTGCCCTGTACCCAATACCCATTATTATTAAAATTACTTACTCAATACAATCAACCACTGATAAATATTAAATATGCTGCTATTATACATTTGGCTAATATGTTCTGCTCAGTCCTTATTTCAATAGCCTCTTAACCATAATTTGCCTTCACCTCTGAAAAGACACAATTCACCTTTAATAGACTACCCATAGGATAGATCTTACTTTCTCTTCCTTAATTCAAGGGTGCTCAGCAGAGTCACACTCTACATCAACTTTAAAAGGAAAAACCCCTCCCATTGTTCTTTATTGTATTTCAAGTGAGATATATTTCTAGGTCTCAACTCCATGTATATAAATAATCAGTATAGATGAGGAATTTTAATCATTTCTCTTCCTATCTTTATAGATTTTTTTAATTCTATCCCTATCCCACAAAGGCTGGAGGCCTATCCCTACAGATTTTTTAATTCTATCCCTATCCCACAAAGGCTGGAGGCTAGATCTATTAACCATAAATTGTCCCATTGTTCAGACACCTACCCATGTAGGATGACATCTTTTTGAACCTAAATTTCTTTCTTTTTTTTTTTTTTTTTTTTTTTGAGACAGAGTCTTGCTGTGTTGTCCAGGCTAGAGTGAGTGCTGTGGAGTCAGCCTAGCTCACAGCAACCTCACACTCCTGGGCTCAAGCAATCCTGCTGCCTCAGCCTCCCAAGTAGCTGGGACTACAGGCATGTGCCACCATGCCTGGCTAATTTTTTCTATATACATTAGTTGGCCAATTAATTTCTTTCTATTTATAGTAGAGACGGGGGTCTTGCTCTTCCTCAGGCTGGTTTCGAACTCCAGACCTCGAGCAATCCACCCGCCTGGGCCTCCCAGAGTGCTAGGATTACAAGCATGAGCCACAGCGCCCAGCCTGAACCTAAATTTCTACAACCCGGAATACATTCTTCAAACTTCAGGTTAAAAGAAGTAGATCCATGCTCTTTGTCTAATTCCCTCCAAAAAGTTAAAATTAGAGTTCTCGGGTCATTCTGTCAGGCCAGTAGTCTGAAATGTCGGTTCTTGGTGTGTTCTTAGCCTAAGAATGAGGAGACACGCCGAAAACAAGGTAAGAACAAAAAAAAAAATGCTTATTGAGGAGAGAAAGATGGGATTATACAGTAAGAAGAAGATAAGCTTTACAGAGCAAGAGCAAGATATTATACATTTGCCATAGATGATATGAACAGACCCCTTGTCATTAAAAAAAAAAAAAAAAAAAGCCTTGGTCATGGTCTGGGATCTTGTTTTATAGTGTCTGGACTGGGCCCACCTCATGGTTCAGACCACCATGGAACCATTTTGATGGACAGTTGGGAGTTATATGATCTAAGTCTTACTACAAATGCGGATCTCCCATGAGCCTCTCTGTACGCCCATTTGAGGTGAGGGGAGATTAACTGCGATGTAGATTTAAGCTAATAACATGATAATTAGCCTTAGATCATCCTAGGTTACCTTCCAGACCCCATTGTACTTGTACTACATGGCCCAGGGGCTAGAGAATCCTCTCTGCTTTTTGTTGCAGTTGGTGCACTAAGTTCTGATTGGCAGATTCTTAGGACGTTCCCTCCTCCCCTATATGTAGCAATTGTTTGGCTTTGTTCAGGAGGGGCTGGAAGTCCCTGGTTGTCTACCTAACAATTCTAACTTACAGTGGACTACCAAAAAGTAGATTAAAAGACTCTACTCAGTAAATAAAAAATCAGAGATTTTTTAAAAAAATACAATATGCAATAATGATAACCAGGTAACCCATCTTTAGTAATAAACACACTCCAGGGAAAAATTATATCATACTGCAAAAATGTGCAAAGTGCAGCTACACCCCATTCTGCTGACTGTTGGTCTTGCTATTATTGGTCTTGGTGCTTTCACTAGTTTGCAATTCAGAGACCTAAACCCTCTAGTAAGCTACTGTTTCAGCTAAACATGAGATATGCTAAGGTGCACATGCCATTGAGTTTGACTAATGCATGCCCTGCAGCCACAAACCTCATTGGCTTGTCTATCAGCATATGTAAGTATTGATGAGTGCCTGTTAGATACGGCACTAGAGATGCCATTAGCAAATATGGCAAGGTGGGCACCAGTGGGTTTTTAAGGGATAAATAAAATGGCAGTGGATGGGGTATTACATGATATCAGAATATACAGACATTTATCATTTCTTTGTGTTAGCAACATTCCAGTTCCACTCTTTTATTTTATAATATACCGTAACTTATTGTTGATACCCCAATTACTCTTATTTGATTAATTCACATTGTATGCCTGTATCAAAACATCGCATATATCCTATAAAGATATGCAACTGTTATGTACCCATAATAACTAAAAAGGAAAAAGAAGAATGTATAAAGTCAGCATGTCACTTTAGTCTTTTGAGAATTTTGTAAAGAGAAGAGAAACAGTAAAGAATTTGAAGAAAAATTGGAGCTTCAAAGAAAGGTTTTCTTAAAAGGGGTGATATTTGATTAAATAAGAATGTTGTTAGAAATGATTTCATATACTGTGGGGACTGATGCATGAGATAAACCAGAACTAATAGAGGAGCAGAGTCCTTTTAAAAAGAGAGATGCTAACCAGAGTGATGATTCCCTATATGGCAATGGCTTTTGAGAAGGGGAAGGTGATTTCCTCCACTCTAAGAGAAGAGAAAAGAATGAGAAGTATATGTAGATACATGTGTGTATTTAGATTTGACGGTAGAAAATGGGGAATTTTAATTTCTCAAAGAGATGTAATAAACTAAATCAACGGCACGATGTGTGTGTGGATGGAGTTTGGGATGAAAGGGTAGGGAGTTAAGGAGAAGCTTGGAAAGTAGAGAAGAGATTCAGGAAAAAGTGTTCAAAACCTGTTGATAGAATTGGGTAAATTTTTGATGTTTGCAATTCTACTGGGAATATCACCCAAAATCTATATCATGCCTTATAAATCATTTTATAAAACTATTTAGTGGGATAGAGTTAAAAGCGTTTTCAGTGTTAATTATGGCTTTTTGTTGAAGGAGGAATGTTGTAGCTATTGAATAAATGTAACATCAAAAATTTGATTTTTTACATGTTATCAATGTGGAGAGGCAAAAAGTTAAAAAATGTATATGGAAATGCTGAAGAGTTTTAAGTTGTCAAAGTATTTAATGTTAAGATGTGTATGTACCATGTGTACAACTTAAGTTTCCAGAAGTTTGAGTAAAGGAAATTTTAATTATAATAAAATCTGTCATTTTCTCTTCACACATACATACAAAAGCTAAAATCTTCTAGTCACTTCCATTGTGAAGAATACTCTATGTGATTCTTCCTTTTAGAAAGTTTAATCTTTGAATATGCAGATCTCATTTGCATTAAAATACAGTCATCTGCATTGCTATTTTTGCCAGCATAACTATCAAAAGTGCATCATACTGAATGGCTATTTTTTTTAAGTGACAATTGGAGTGCATGAGCTTTGTTAAATTTTAATATAATTATATCTGTGATGCCTCAAGTCCAATATTAGATTCCATAGCAATCGTGGATCAATTTATGCTAATATAATTGTACAGGGTGATATACAAATAATTTTATAGGAATTTTATTCATTGCGGACTAGTAGGAAATTTATGGGAAAAGTGAGGGATCACCCAAATTCAAATAACACAAAATAACACATTTTACTGTTTTCTAGTGGAAAGTACTTAGCTGTCTATGAAGGAATTTTCAAAGCACATTGGCAACAGACTAGAATTCACACAGGATTATGCAGTTTGAGAGCATACAAGTGTGAATTCATTATGGCACTGACATGCAAGTTACTGAGTTAACAAAATCATTACTGCATAGAGAATATGTGAAAGACACGCATTAATGGAAGCATTTATTCTGCAGTGGTTTTAAACATGACATAAAAGGTATGGATTTTTCCAGAAATGTTAAAATATTGTGGTCCCTCTGATACCTCTCTTAAAACTTTTGTGACCTGAAAATTGGCCATATTTCTTCCAGGATGTGGGCAATTATTTATCAATTTTTTGAGCACCTACTATATGACAGTCGCTATAGGCACTAGGGATACAGTGGTGAACAAAAGAGACAGATTGTCTTTCTTCATAGACCTTTTAATCTAGTGTGACGCTGAAAATGAACTAACAAATACATCTCTTAGGTGATGACAAGCGTGATAGGAGGATTGAAGGAGGCGCAGGGAATAGAGAGTGACATGGCAGCACATCAATCAAGTGCTTGACACTGTACCAGTGAAACTACACAGAGCTAGAAACTGTTGGCAGCAATCAGAGTTTGCTTTACTTTGAAACCATTGCATTGTCTCATTAACTGAATAATTGAGCAGTGAAAAGCAGGTACATCAAAGGAAAAAAACAATTACCCAGTTATCCTATTGCAATTGAACAGTCAACAATCAAAGATTACTTAATCTATTTTTAACAGCTGAAATTTTCCTAAGGTGCCGATATTCTCAATAACTATTGTGACTTTTACGATATTTAAGAAGGTAAAAACCAGGCTTCAGTAATATCAGTGTTTGTATACTTTTTTGATACAGGATCTTGCTCTATCAATTAATGGGTTGGACTAAATATTCAATCAAAAATTTGTTTGAGATGTTTCTGTTTCTATACTTTGTTGTGCTATGAAATTTAATCACAGGTAATAAGAATGATGGAATTTATCCTAGATGTGAACAAATAAGATAAAGTGAAAAGTTGAATTATGAAGTATGTCTTAAAATTCTGAACAATTTCATTTGTGTCCTAGCAAACTACTCAAATATACCTATACTTATTTGTTAATCAAAGTTAAAATCTAGCTGATATTTTTTTTAATTTTCCCTAGGTAAATAGGAAGTTCTTATTTTAGTAAATATAAACATAGCTCTGAAGTAATATTTCTGTCTCTGATTCTTTATTATGTATTGAAATATTGTTTATGAAAGAAAAGACTAATAAATTTGGATCCTCCCCTCCAAGCTAGTCATTGACTGACTGTTAGTAATATGGTGCTCAGGCAAAAGTCATTCAGCTAAGTGTGAGAAGAGAAAAACAGGATATTTAAGAAACAGAGGGGCCAAGAGTACTTTGATTTGAGGAAGATTTGTAGAGTATAGAAGGAGTATATAATTGACCAGAATGCATTTTATATTATTTAAATAGAGATTCTTTGAACAGAAAAGATAATAGCAAAAGCATGCTAAGGAAATGAAGTATAAAAAATGTTAACTGCAGCCATAAGAAATAGAATAAGGAGCTACTCATTTATGTGTTGGCAAAATTCAGTTTAAAACGGAAAATGAAAAAGTACACATGGAAACAAGCAAAGGAGACAGAAAATTACATAGTATGGATCAATTTAAAGTATGAAAAAATGTAAATGTAAAAGCACCAAATGAAATCTTTTGGATAATCAAATTAACTTGGAAGCAGTAAATTATGGAGCTATATGAAAGTATCTCTTTCATCTTCTGTGTATAAATGTGGTTTGAAAATATAGCATGAATGTAGGATATTGGATAGAATTAAAGAGAAAAAAAGGTCTTATGAACTGCTCTAGTAGCAAAAGGAAATATTAATAGCTAATAATAATGAACAATCTTGTTCTTAATCTTTTGGAGCACTTTACTAACTCTCTTAATAATAAAGTATATACTGAGGTATCCATAATGATGCCTCAAAACCTGGTGTAAAATTAACTTTCTGCTCTTTTTTTTATGTTTCACTCTGATTCTAGAACTTACTGATTCAGACTCAGGACTGCTTTTGAAGTTAGGCAAGTGCTGTTTGCCTTTATGTCAGTAGATGTTCCAAACTTAATTTGGCTCCATAAGGCAAGAAATAAAGAGAGAATCTGAGTAGAGACTTTAGTGAAATATGTTCTCTGTACACAAGTAAAGCATAAATATACAGTAGAATATCAGAAATAAAAAAGAAATGTCAAACCAGGTAGAACAACTTTTTTGATGTAGGTGTCACAGATCAAATTATTGTTTGGAAAAATGTTGATGAAATGTCCCTAATTCCTCAATAGAATATACTTGTTCATTCACAGATTTATTAATAAAATTTCCATTGGTATCAACCGGATATATCCAACAAGCTTTCTACAGTATGACAAACAAACTGCTGGTTTTACAGCTTCTCTGGGATTAGGTTATATGGTTCTCTTGAAAATAAGTATAATAAGCACAGTATATTTTATGCTATACTTTTTGGATTTCTTCAAAATTAGGGTGTAACTCACATAATATCAGAGTCTTGGTAAGACATATTCTAAGGAATATTTATTCTGTGTTGCTATGTTTAGAAGAAAATATCATCACTATGTTTTAATACAAGGCAGAGAATATTGAAGTCTTTGTTTTCTTTCTTAACCAGATTAGATGCCAGCCCATCCATATGATCACTCACTTGCCCACCCTCAGTTCCTTTGTTCTTCTCTGGGCTTGTCACACATTCCTGGAAAAAGACAAAAATGAACACAAAGCAATTTCTGTTAAACTTCCTATTCTGTACCTGACTCCCTATCACTTTATTCGTGCTGACTGGGCTCACTTTAAGTTACTAAGCAACATTTCTAATAGGCATTTATTCTTACAATTAACACCATCACATTTCCCTAGTTTGTTTACTTCTCATATTGTTAGATAATTGCTTTATATCTTCCTCTCTCTAAACTTTTAACACCTTCATTCTCACTCTTACCTGATGAATCTCTTTCTATTTCACAGGGAAAACAGAAGCAATCAGAAGAGAACTTCCACACCGCTTCCCTGAAAAGACCGTCCACTACTCCTCACCATGCTGGAGGTAAATACTTAGTCTTGTGCATCGCACAGAAGTCCATCTGTGTATGAGCTCTTCCCTCCATGTCCTTCTTGTATTTCTTCTCCAATTACTCTCCCTTTTCTCCATTTGCTTTAGCCAAGCCTTTCTTGATGGTCCATGAAAACAGTTGGCATTTAAGTATACAGGTACCTGGGAGTTTTGCTTGGAAACCTATCTGGATGATCAAATGTCTCCTTTTCGGTGAGGACCTCCATAGAGTTGTTTCAAATATTTTACTTGGTTCACTGCATTTACAATAGTAATTATATAGTAATGAAGTTAATCGTTTGATCACCTGTCTTTTCAATTAGAGGATGAACTACTAAAACTACAACATAATGGCTGGAACAGGGGGAGTAATTTTTTGTTCAATCAATCACATCTACTCACATTTGTCATTAAAAATAGCAGTAAGAGTCTATGTTTATCTATGCTTGCATATATTTAGGTATATATAAGATCGACATAGAAACCCATTTTCATATTTTCCTGGTTTTCATTTGTGTTTTAATGTTTACTTGTCTACATAAGGAATTTTTTCATTAATAAGTGTTCACTTACATAGAAAATCCCTCCGTATACGAGGCCCCTCAGGAAAGTATCCAGCCATGTAATATGAAAAGTAGACGTTTATTGAAGGAGATACAAGATACCAGAAGCATTATACGTAGGACAATGACTCCTCAGTCCTCTTCAAAGCAGGCACGTTGGGACCTCATCCAGTTCTTTCAGTGTCTCTTAACCTAACCTGCACATGTTCCACATTCTCCAGTGTTCTGCTTATTGCAGATCTTTTAGGCCATGGGTCACTTTCAACAGATTCTCAACCATCTTTGAAGCATTTGTGCCAATTTTTATTTGTGCTGCACTCATTCTATCATCCCCGAAAGCCTTCTGAATCATCCAAATAGTTTGCATGGAGGAATGTTCAAGCTTAACACAGAATCTGATGCAAATCCATTGCTCAACTCACTCAGTCATTTTGAATGCGACAGCCACTCAGTACACATGCTCACTCAGTGGCATCTCGCTCCCACTGACTAGTGAGGTCATCCCAATACACTCTCCTAGGCTGCAGGTTACATAGATGTCATACTAACCATTCTGGTTATATTAACAATGGCTTAATACTTTCTGGATAGACCTCGTATGTATAGGTGTGCTGTCTAAATGTCAAATCAGAAACATCCATAATGCCATGTCCTAGTATTAAATGTAAAATAGCATATGTCCATATCCATATTTATGTGTACATGTGAGATTGTGTATATATATATATATATATATATATATATATATATATATATTCTAATTAATGGTAAAGGTTGAAAGTGAACTGTACATGAAATACAGACAATTGACTTTGTGGCTCCCATAAAACCTTATATTAATATCTGAAGTTAACATGTGTTTTGATTTGTAACATGAGAAAGTTTGCCACTAAACCACTAGGGAGGTGATAATAATATGAACAACTATTCTACTCTCTTCTTTTTTAAAATTCCCTAATTTACTCCCCTCCTGCAAACATGTACAGCTTCCTGCAATTTCTCTTTTGTGCTTATAGGGAGCAGTAAGATTTTACAATAAAGACACTCTACAAAAAAGACACCTGCACTTGAATGTCTATAGCAGCACAGTTCACAATTGCAAAGCTGTGGAAACAACCCAAGTGCCCATCAATACATGAGTGGATTAATAAAATGTGGTATATATATACCATGGAGTACTATTCAGCTTTAAGAAAGAATGGTGATATAGCACCTCTTGTATTTTCCTGGATAGAGCTGGAACCCATTCTACTAAGTAAAGTATCTCAAGAATGGAAAAACAAGCACCACATGTACTCACCAGCAAATTGGTATTAACAGATCAACACCTAAGTGGACATATAGGAATAACATTTATCAAATGTTGGGCAGGTGGGAGGGAAGAGGAGGGGATGGGTATACACAAACACAATGAATGAGATGTGCAACGTTTAGGGGATGGTCACGCTCTAAGCTTTGACTCAAGTGAGGGAGGGGGCATGGGCAATACACGTAACCTTAACATTTGTACCCCCATAATATGCTGAAATAAAAAAATAAAATAAAATAAAAAGAGATAGTTTGAGATCATGAGAATTTTGGAGGTGGGCCTCTGCCCAGGGCTGTGGGTACTCAAGTCCTCAGTTGCTCAACCTGTGAGTTAACTGTTGGATCCTAGAGGTATAGTGCAAAGCGTCTCCAAGGGAACATCTGATTGACTTCAAGACCTTTGTGTCTGTCACCTCCTACTCAGCAACCTCCAAACATCCTGGAGAGCAGTATCTAGTAAAAATTGCAGGATTTTGCTACAGGCATACATAATTTCCTTGCTGAATTTTACTCCAAGACTGAAAAATTGTGATGCACAATGGAGTGTTGAGGTTAATTTTTTAAGTATTACTTCATAGTATGAAGTAGTCCTTCAATTCAATTAAAAATATATATACTCAAATATGCCTCCTTTAAATATCCTGGCTTAAGCCCCATCCACAGACTATAATTTCATTTTGTTTACAGTTGGAAAGTTTTAAATAAACAAAAGTTTTGTTATCACTTGGTATTATTTTTTATTAGATATTTAGAGAATACCCTTGATAGAGAAAGATCTATGTGAATAAATTTATATTCTAGTGAAAATAAATGGGATTTCCTTAAGGGTGCCGTAGTTTGTACAAACTGAATCAAAAATGATTCTTGAATCCAGTTTTTAAATAAAGAATAATTTAAGAGAAAAGATTCTTTGGCTCCACTCTCAAATAGGTATCTAATCATAATTGTTAAAAGAAAAAAGAAAAGCAGTCTTCTTTAATTTTAAACTTGTATGATGATTCAACTTCATATGTGCTAACATAGGCAAATAATCTCAATAATTCTGGAAATTTTTAATATATTAGTCTTTCCTTAAATAAACATTAAATTTTTTGCAGTTGATCAATGTATACTTAGAGCACAAATATTATCTCAGCTATCAGGATCTTCCACCTGTAAACTCCTACACAAGGATTTTGGTTGGTTTCCTATGATGGTGTTGGGACTCTCTTCATCCTACATTTCTTAATTAATATTCTAGTTATTTATCCCAATCACAGCATATAAGAGTTTATTCTCTCGCCCTAAATAGATTGGGTGATTACTTTAGACTGTCCTGTGTAATTGGTTATGAGACAACACTGTTATGGCTTGTATGTAGTAGGTGTGTCAACAACTCCAATACTCTTGTTGAGTGAAGGGGTATAAAAAGGTTACCAACTGAGTAAAGTCTCATAAATTAATAATGTGTTCAAGCTAGTGGATTCCCTTTTGTGCATAGGAGACAAGTGTTGGCTTCTAAAAGGTGCGAATGGTTTGGTGCGGAATAAAAATGGGACCTATAATAAAAGCATCTACATTAGAATGTTTATACCAGCACAATTCACAATTGCAAAGAGGTGGAAACAACCCATGTGCCCATCAATACATGAGTGGATTAATAAAATGTGGTATGTATATACCATGGAGTACTACTCAGCCACAAAAAACAATGGTGATCTAACACCTCTTGTATTATCCTATATAGAGCTGGAGCCCATTCTACTAAGTGAAGTATCATAAGAATGGAAAAACAAGCACCACATATACTCACCGCTAATTTAATATTAACTGATCAATGCTTAAGTGCATATATAGTGATAACATTCATCAGGTATTGGGCAGATGGGAGGGGGAGGGATAGGTATATACACACATAATGGGTGTGCTATGCACTGTCTGGGGGATGGGCACGCTTGAAACTCTGACTCAGGTGAGGCAAAGGCAATATCTGTAACCTAAACATTTGTACACCCATAATATGGTGAAATAAAAAAAAAATTAAAAAGAAAACACAATTCAAATAATAATAAATAAATAAAGACCCTAATTTCCTCACTTCTCTTGGAGAGAAATTTCTCAAAAGTTTTATGCAAAAGTCTCAAAATTTCTCTGTGAGATTTATCTCTGTTTTCCTGTCATTTTCACTGGCTCAAAAATATGCCCTTTATTGGTTACCTCCCCTTCCTGGTATCACTACTTTCTCCTTGAAAGTAATACCTGCACATCTCAAATAATCTATTGGTACTCAATATTTATCTCTGGTCTACTCATGGGCAAACAAAACTAATATCATTTTACACTGTGAGGAGTTATTTATGTTATCTTAACGGATACAAGATTGAAATTATATCTAGGCACACTGATGGTTGAGAATAGGGATTTCCTCCATTGTAGATCTGAGCGTCCTGCTGACTGACAGAGCCAGCAGTTACCATGACTTCTGCTCTGCTTGGTCCTTTTTCATTTAGCTACTCAGAGGCCAGATTGTGGGGTTCTTAAGAGGCAGAAAATGATAACACCTAAGCTTTAATGAATTCTTAATATACCTCAGACCTTGTTCTAAGAGTTCGACATGCTATCTTGTTTTATTAGAACTACTCTTTGACATAGATAGCACAGTGTCATCCAGTGTCCAGAAGAATAAACATTCAGAGGAGAAAAGTATAACAATGTGTGTAAGGTCACATCACTAGTATTAATATATAGCCAAATCATTATTTAACCTAGACAGTCTGATTCCAGAATTTGATCTTCAATACTATACTCTACTGCCTTGTTGACTGAGTTTCTCAGATGACTCAATTTTTGTTTACAAACTGGCAGAAAGTAGATCTCATTTTTGGATTTTTGTCACTGAATAAGGTCACTGTCTCACCTGGAGAATCTAAGTCCACATTCGCAAATAGATAGTGTAGCCCTCGGTAAGAACAAGAATAACACCACTGAGAAAAAGACACTTGTAACTGGTTCTATTACATCAAAGCAAAAAAAAAAAAAAAACAGGGGAACAACTCTAATTTCATCTAATCTCTCATTCAATTATTGAGCACTTCCTGTATTGCAGAGATTGTATTAATTATAGATTAATTATAGGCTAGGAAATAGCTAGTGAGAAAGTAAAAGCATGTCTCGTACCTCATGAATTTTACACCTTGATGGGCTAACAAAGAATATAATCACATAAAAATGAATAAAACATTGACAGATATGTGTAAGTATTCTGAAAACAAACAAACAAACAAACAAAACAGTGTGATCCAATACAATGTCTGAGGTTTGGGTTATTCCAGAGATAGTTTTGCTGAGGGTGGAATGACTTTGCTGACACTTAAAAAGAAAGGAAGCCAGGCATGCAACAATCTAGGCATCGATGCTGAAGGCAGAAGGAATAGCAAGTTCAAGGCCTAATATCGGAAGAACACTGGAATACTTGGGGAACAAGAAAAAGGCCAGAATGGCCTCAGACTAACGAACAAGGAGAAGTTCAAGATAAGCTTGAAAAGTGAGACAGAAATTGAGTTACATAGAGCCTTATACCCTAGGGAAAAATTTTGGATTTTATTCTGAGTTAGTTAGAAACAGTGGAAGATTTTAAGTAAGGAAGAGAAATAACCTGATTTATTTTTTTAAAAGATAACTTTAGCTTCCATATGAAGAATCAATGAATGGGCTAGGGGAAGTGCAGAAAGACAACGTTGAAAGCTATGCAGAAGTTTAGGCAAATGGTGCTTTCAGCTGCTATAACAAATATCATGGACTGGGTGAATTATAAACAACAGAAATTTATTCTCACAGTTCTAAAGAGTGAGAAGTCCAAGATCAAGGTCCCTGCAGAATAGGTGCCCCCTTCCTCATGGACAGCTGTCTTCTCACTCTAACTTCCCATGGTAGAAGAGGTCAGAGATATCTCTAGGACCTCTCTTATAAGGGCACTATTCTCTTTCCCCATGACCTCATCACATCTCAAAAGCCCCATCTCCTCAGACTATGAACTTAGGGGTTAAGATTTCAACATGTAAATTTGGAGGGGGACACAAATATTCAGATCATGACAGTAGACTGAGGAAGTGTTAGTAAAGGTGAAGAAAGAAGCAGAGTAATATGGGATGTGCTACACATGTGTATCCAGCAGGATTTCCAGACACCTTCACAATGAATTTTTTTAATTGACTATGCCCCAAAGGCTTACACAGTAAGCAGTGGAAGGGCAGCAGGTAAGTGTCATGCCAAGGACAAAGGGACTGTCCCTGATATAATGCAGGGCTCCTCTATCGTGGTGCCTCTGCTGCTTCATTATAATTTCAGTATCATTGGTTGGGCCTAGACTTCCTACAGTGGTGCCAAGTTTACCCCATAGGATCAAAAACTGGATGAAAGGGTATGGACAAACAGGTCAAGAAAGTGTAAGTGTTAGTTCTGGAAGGAGAGCTCTTTTTGGAGACATAGTTTGTGTTTGAAATATGAGCACAATAGTCTAAAAAACTGCATACCTGTATATTATTATATTTTTACAGTGTTTCAACATCTGAAATGAATAAATCACTGCTAAATAGAGAAATACTGTTTATTTTACTTTATTGCTTCACACAAGTAAAAGACAGTCAATATTTGAATTTATCTGTTGCATTTGAATAATATAAATAATCCAGGCTATTTTTCTTATGTTTTAAACTGTCGGTCTTGAAATCCTCCTTGCGCTATAATTCAAACAATTGTCAAAGTTTCATCTTACAAGACAAGAAATCATTTCATAAAATATCACTTGCTAATCTTACACCCACCACATACTGCTATTTGCTAAGATTCTTGCTTAGGTTCCACAACTTGCAAGAAATTAAACAGGGAGAGAAGGGAAAAGGAAAGGTAGCCACATTTAGTGAGGCCTAATGTATTCATTGCAGATGATGTATTAGCATATTCTCTATAAAAGTGAGTATCAGTGCTGATAAGGAATGTGATTTTGAATAAATCATATTATAATTTCACAAACTAATGAATTGCATTAGAAAGTTCCCACTCTTTTACATCAGATCAGAAACTAGCATTTAAATTATTAGCCCTAACATAAATGGATATATTAGTTCATAGAAATAATAAATGTAAACTTAGCCCCACCTTTTTAAAAATCATTTTCTGGAGTAATTTACAGCATCCACTGTGATTTTTTAATTTAGTCTTCACATTTATGTGAATTACCTCTTAATGTTTATTACTCTATAAAGGAAGAATATCTGTCAGTATTTGTAGGATCCTACAATGATCTAACCATTTACTACAATGGATTTTGAAATTGTATTTTTGTATCACAAACACATATAATGGGATCTATAATATATCATGCATATTTAATGAAACATAATGCTGCAATCAAATAATGTAAATCAAAACAATTCTTTTCCCTTCTATAAAAATGTCAGACAACAGGCATGACTTAAAAACTTATGACCTATTTGCAGTAGTGAAAAAAAAAAGTCCCATTTCGATAAATCCTCCCCTCTTCTCTCCCTTATGCTCTAAATTCCATTGATAAGATTTACTTTTCCTACTTTAAACAATGGTATTTTTTGTGCTTTCAGGTCTTATGCTGATTTTCTATGTTTATGATCAGGTTTTGATCAAGGGCAAGAAAAAGACTGGCATTCTTGGAGATAAACATTGACAGGGGCAGGATAGGAGTAGAGAAGAGAAGAAGAAAAGAGGAGAGAAGAGTGTGGAACCTTAATGGTAATCGTTCTTTTACTTATTCATTAATTCATTTTTAAGTTTATGAATCCATTCAACAAATATTTATTCAATGCAGAAAATTTTCTATGCGTAGACTAGCAAGAGAGTCTAGACCCACAAGGAGTCCACAGTAGGAAAGACAGAGTGTAAAGCAATATATTTTGTCCTAATACAGTAGGATACTCTTTTTCTCTTTCCCTATCTCTGGCTATTACTTTTTGTAATGTAATATCTGTATGTATGGTAATATACCATTTCCTCCCACCACTAGACTTGGGTTGCTTAAGGAAAGAACTCTAGCAAAATATCCTTCCTAATATCTTACATATTTATGTGATAAATGCAAGTTTGTTAATATAATGAGTGAATATCTCAGAACCAAAATTAGATTTTTAGTTATCATAAATGCACAGAGTCCTGATGTTATTTTCTGTAATTAGTGATAATTTTAAATATATATTTTTGCCTTTGAAGATGACTTTGGTTATATAAAATGAAAATAAATTTAATATTTTACTAAGGATTGTTTGATGTTTTATGTTTCAAAATTAAAAAGCACTGGAAAAGTAGTATTTTTCATAGCAAAAAGGTATGTTAGTCTTGATTACATTTTTCTTACTTTTGCTCTTGAGATAAGCATTCCTGGTGTTTAAGAGATCTTCATGGACATGGTAATTAATATATACATCATAATTTAATTCCATAAATTACATTAAGTTAAAATATGTATAAGCAATAGCCATGATTTTGTAGATATTTCACTATATTTGAAGATACATATCTTCTGAATTAATTTGAAGTCAACCATTTTAGTGAACTTTGCCAAGTCATCTGAGTAATTAAAAATATTATACAATCTCTAAAGGCAAATACTTTTTGAGAGTCCTCAAAGAACTAAATGTAGACCTATGATTTGATCCAGCAATCCCTCTACTTGGTATTTACCCAAGTAGGAAAAAAAAAGGAAAAAAAGGAAAAAAAAAAGTCATTTTATCAAAAAGACACCTGCACTCAAATATTTATTGAAGCACAATTCACAATCACAGAGATGTAGAATCAACCCAAGTTGCCATTAATTCATGAGCGGTTTAATACAATGTAGTATATGTATACCATGGAGTACTACTCATCCATAAAAAATGAATTAATACCTTTTGCAACAATCTAGATGGGAACTGGGGACCAATCTCTTTAGGGAAGTATCACAAGAAAGGAAAAACAAACACCACATGTACTTACTATTAAATTGGAACTAATCGATCAACACTCATGTGCATGTATGGTAGTAAAATTCGACAGAATTCAAGCAGGTGGAAGAAAGGAGGAGGGGATGGGCGAAATCATAACTAACAGGTACAATACACAGTATTTGGGTAATAGACACACTTATAACTTTGACTCAAGCAGTACAAAAGCAATCTATGTAACCAAAACATGTGTGAAATAAATATATTCTGAAATAAAAAATAAAAAATATATAATATATATCGGTTAGTATACACACAAATATTACTTTGCTCTGTTAACTGAGAGGGCCTAAAAAATCTATCACCTGGATCTTGGTTTATGATACCCTTATCCTATAAAAGTAACCAAAACTTCTTGAAGATGGTTGATTTAAGGACAGTTCTAGAAAAATACAAGATGAGCCTGGAGCATCTGATAGTACCATAAAAATAGTGCAACCATCCACACTAATCTAAGTATGATAAGGCATCACAGAAAACAACTTAAAGAGCTACCAATGGTTGAAACTAGAACATATTGAGAAACAAAGTAGTATTGGATTCTAACCCAAAATATAAAATAAATGTCCAATGAGCCTATACTTACATAAATAGTAATAAGTGATTGAATAAAAAATGGTAAAGTCTCCTGTGCATAAGAATTGCAAATAATTTACATAAATACTCTGCTACAAAAAAAGGAAAAGTATAACTTCCGTTTCTTATGTGTGGCCTATGCATAGTGACCTTTTCTCAAAGAGATCAGTGTGGAAAAATGTAATGAGAGATAAATTGATAGCGGAGAAATCTACAAACACCACCTCAGCCAGGTGATCAAGATCAGCTTGATCATGTTAATATTATGTACCCTTATGTGTTATGATGCGACAACAAATGACACTATGGTCTTCCTCCTAAAAGTCTATAACTAATCATGATAAATCTATAATAAACATAAAATAGAGGGATATCCTATAAAATACCTTACCAGTACTTCTCAAAACTCTCAAGATCATCAAAAACAAAAAAAGTCTAAGAAACTGTCACAGCTAAGAGTAGTCCAAAAAGATATGGCAACTATATGTATTGTGGTATCCTAGAACAGAAAAATGCTATTAGTTAAAAATTAAGGAAATTAAGTTTAAGTATAAACTTTAATTAATAATAATGTATCATTATTTGTCAATTGATTATAGCAAATACATCATGTTAATCCAATGTGCTAATAATAGGGGAAACTATTTTCAATTTTTCATTTTTTTTTTTTTTTGAGACAGAGTCTCACTTTATTGCCCAGGCTAGAGTGAGTGCCATGGCGTCAGCCTAGCTCACAGCAACCTCAAACTCCTGGGCTCAAGCAATCCTGCTGCCTCAGCCTCCCAAGCAACTGGGACTACAGGCATGCGCCACCATGCCCGGCTAATTTTTTCTATATATATTAGTTGGCCAATTAATTTCTTTCTATTTATAGTAGAGATGGGGTCTCGCTCTTGCTCAGGCTGGTCTGGAACTCTTGAGCTCAAACGATCCGCCCACCTTGGCCTCCCAGAGAGCTAGGATTACAGGCTTGAGCCACCGCGCCCGGCCTATTTTCAATTTTTTTGTAAATGTAAAACCACTCTCAAATATAAAGTCCATTAAAAAAAATATATATATATATCACACAACTAAAGAGTTTAGATTCATTGGATATCAGAATGGCATATCAAACATTTTGTATTAAGAGCTTACTAACTTGAAAAATGCATTTGTTTACTAGTTATATTTGCACCATTGCAATGAAAAAATTATATGGATGCATTGAAACCAATGCAAAATTATTTATATTAATAAACCACAACAAAATTATCACTATATTAACTAATATAATTGAGAAGATATGAAATTAGTAAGAGGATATTAAGAAAGAAAAACAGTTGGTAAATATTTAAAATGTCTCTTTAAACCAGTAATATATGTTATCAAAGTGAAAATATTGAAGGAAACTGTTGTAATACTATCCAATAAAGTCTTACTAATTCTGGATATTTCCACTTAATAGAGTATCACAGCATAATACTGATTCTATCATTTAATATAGAGAATAAAAACATCTCTGATTTCCTATTGAAATTAACTCAAGATGTGTTACAATTTAAATGTAAGACCCAAACAATAAACATTCTAGAATAAAAACTAGGAAACCCTCTTCTGCACATTGGCCTAGGCAAAGAATTTATGACTAAGACCACCAAAGAAAATGCAACAAAAACAAAAATAAATGGGACATAATTAAGCTTAAAAACTTTAGCACAGCAAAAGAAATAATCCACAGAGTAAATAGACAGCTTACAGAATGAGAGAAAACATTTGCAAACTATGCATACAACAAAAGATTAATATTCAGAATCCACAAGGAACTCCAACAATTTGGAAAGAATAAAAAACCAAATAACCCTGTTAAAAAGTGGGAAAATGACATTAACAGACATTTTTCAAAAGAAGATATACATATATATATATATGGCCAAGAAACATATGAAAACTGAACATCACTATTCATCAGAAAAATACAAATTGAAACCACAATGAGATACCACCTTACCCCAGTCAGAAAGGCCATTTTTAAATAGTCAAAAAACAATAGATGTTGGTACAGATGTGTTGAAAAGGGAACCCTTATACACTGTTGGTGGGAATATACATTAGTATAACCTCTATGGAAAACAGTATGGACATTTCTCAAAGAACTAAAAGTAAATCTACCATTCAATCCAGCAATACGTATCACTACTAAGTATCTACCCAAAGGAAAAGGAGCCATTGTATCAAAAAGATACCCACATGTTTATCACAACACAGTGCACAACTGCAAAGATATAGAATTAACCTTTGTAGTTTTCACCAACTTATGAGTGTATATGTATGAGATACACACACACACACACACACACACACACACACACACACACACCGCTGTAATAATACTCAGCCACAAAAGAAGAATGAAATAATGATTAATGTCTTATGTAGCAACTTAGAACTAAAGTAACTCAGTAAGGGGAAATCAAATACTGCATGTTCTCACTTATAAGTGGGAGCTAAACTTTAGGTACACATGATTATACAGAGAGAAATAATAGGCATTAGAGAGAATCCAAAGGTAGGAGGATGGAAGGTGGCGCTGGGATGAAAAATTGCCAGTTGGTACAATGTATACAATTAGGGTGATGAATACACTAAAAGCTCATACTTCAATGCTATAAAATATATCCATGTAACAAAACTCTACTGTACAGTCTAAATATATTAAAATAAAAAAAGAAAGAAAGAAAAATGAATTTTAAAAATATCTCCGAAAAGGGCAGGGTTGGCTTAGTAACATTTTAGAATCTTGCCTTATTTCAGCAGAAAATGAAAAGAAATACTTGTTTTACACATCAAATTTGTATAGTGTACCATACAAGTTGCTCTGTATTTCTAGGTAAAGAAAAAAAAAAAAAACTCCAAGAGACTGCTGCTTTTATTGAGAAAATTGTTAGTTGAATACTTTCGGGGAGTTTTGTTGCTTTACAATCATCTTATTAGTAGACTACAGGTAACAGCAGGAACCCTTATAGATTCCTGAAATCATCTTCTTGGTTTAGCTCCACAGACATCTAGTTTTCGTGAAAATGACAAAGGGTAAAAATTCAGGAAATAGACATCAATTCAGTGTTTAAGTGAGAGTAACCGATTTGCTGGAATAATATTCCCTTTATTCCTTTTAGTTTATAATTTACTGTAAATATTATTTCTTTATAAGTAGATGTATTATACCTAAGTAACAGAGCAAGTTAATAATTATGGTGCTATATTAGTATAGGTGCATGTAATGTCTTTCCTAGCCCATGGCTTGTTACTTTTTATATCTTCAAACTAGAGCAATATAAACTTTAAATTCCAGGCTCATTCACATTTCTGTGTCTCATTTTTGAGAAATTAAGATGAATAACTAGAATAACTTCTAAAAATAAATTCAGCATCTAGTTTTCTTTGATGTTGCTGCCTCTGTACCATATTTTTAACTTGATTCAAATATTGGCACTTATTTTTCTTGTTTCTAAACAATACTTTATTTCCTACCCCAGTTTCAGAAACTAGACTCGTAGTTTTGTCTCATCTTGAATCTGTCTCAAATCCTTACTCCTTTGTCCAATTTTCCCTAAGAAACAAGTCCCTCCTTACATCCAGTCATAGTATTCTTAGAGTTGGATATCCTCTTTCTGCATGCTGGTCATTGACATTGATTTTCCATATCTTGTTTTTAGAACTTGTTCCCTATAAGATCTTAACAGCCTTCCTAGATCCACTCATGATTCTCTTTTCAGACATCCTAATTTTCTTCTACATTTGAGTATTTCACATGACCCCTCCGCATTTTTTTTTTTTTGCTTTTGACAGCTCTTTTATTCTCTTCCTACCCTGTCTACATACATCTCAGTGTCAAATAGTTCAATCACAAATCTATAGTATTATTTTGTAAGTATTATTTTGTAAGTATTTGTAAGTATTATTTTGTATTTTGTAAGTATTTGTAAGTATTATTTTGTAAGTATTATTTTCTATAGTATTATTTTGTATAGTATTATTTTGTCTCTGAAGTTGTTAGTAATTTTTCATCCTCTGGCTGACCTTTTCTGAGTTCTATGAGGCTTTAGTTTTTTCGTTTGTTTGTTTCTTAGTTTGTTTTGAGAGAGAGTCTCACTCTCTTGCCTAGGCTAGAGTTCCCTGGCATCAGCCTAGCTCACAGCAACCTCAAACTCCTGGGCTCAAGCGATCCTACTGCCTCAGTCTCCAGAGTAGCAGGGACTACAGGCATGTACCACCACGCCTGTCTAATTTTTTCTATATATTTTTTTAGTTGTCCAGCTAATATCTTTCTTTCTTTCTTTCTTTCTTTCTTTCTTTCTTTCTTTCTTTCTTTCTTTCTTTCTTTCTTTCTTTCTTTCTTTCTTTCTTTCTTTCTTTCTTTCTTTAGCATAGATGGGGTCTCTCTCTTGCTCAGGCTGCTCTTGAACTTCTGATCTCAAATGATCTGCCTGCCTCAGCCTCCTAGAGTGCTAGGATTACAGGAGTGAGCCATCATGCCTGACAAAGGCTTTAGTTTATTAAAACTTCATTTTATTACATTTACTTTTTCTAGATATGAGCCCAATCTCCTAAATTGTGTTCCATAGCCTAAGTCACAACTTTTTGTTAGCACTGTAATTCTTAGTCTATATACCAGAAAGGATAAGCAGTACCCCAAATTAATGAATAGACAACATAAACCTTATTTCAGAAATTAAATATCACAATGGAATTCATTTGTCATTTTTCAAGTTATGAAATTCAATTATACATATACAATAATTTTAATAACTATGATAAAATTATCTCAATATAAAAAATAAAAATAAATATTTATTAATTTATTTTATATTAAAATATTCTGATACAAATAATCATATTCATTGAAATTGTTGATCTCTATTATTATAATAGATTATATTTAACTTTTATATCTAGGTTGTATAAAAATAATAAAATCAAATTTAATTCTCTTAAAATTCACCTAAGTGGACATATAGGAATATAATTTATCAGTTGTTGGGCAGGTGGGAGGGGGGAGAAGGAGATGGGTATATAAATACATAATGAGTGCAATGTGCACCAACTGGGGGATGGACACGCTTGAAACTCTGACTTGAGGGGGGAGGGAGGACAAGGGAAATATATGTAGCCTTAACATGTGTACCCCCACAATATGCTGGAAAATAAAATATAAAAAAATGTGGTGATTTTAGTCATGTGCTGTAAAATAAGCATAAGTTTGCATTACATTTATAATCATTTTAAAAAATTGAATTTTTTCCTGAACTCTAAATCTAGGAAGTATTTAGAACTATGTTTTCTATCTTTTTCAAGGATCAGAGGAGTTCAATAAACACAGTCACATTTTCATGTGAAAGAAAATTCATATAGTTGCTATAAGCATTACTACTTTCCTTAATCTGAAAGAAGAGCATAGAAAGACCTGCCATTCTTATTCTAGAACTCTGGTTCTCAAAGTAGTATTCCTAGAAGAGCAGCATTAGCATCCACTGGGAACATGATAGACATGCAAGCTATATAACTCCCTCACAAACCTAAACGTCAGACTCTATGGATAAAACTCAGCAATCTGTGACTCTGATGCTTGCTGAAGTTTCAGAACCAATACTTTAGAAAAGTATAATAAAAAGAAATAGTGAGATCTTACAAGTAGATAAGGTTTCAAGGATATATTTGTACATTTGCTAATTTATTAACTATCAAAAGGAAATTTATATTTTTGTAATAATCTATACTTTGAATTTGCTAAGATATCTAGTTATAAAAATATCTACGATATTAATGAATGTGAAAAAATTAAACAATTAGACAATTATTTGCTGTCACTTATATCCTGAGTGTATCCTCAAAGATGAGCATGGAAAATCATGTGGTGTCAGAAAGTACATGCTCCCAATATGGTGGGGGCATGTCAAAAGTGCACAGGTGCAAATCCATATGAGAGACTAAATGACCGAAACTGTGTCTATTTGAGCAAAAATAAATAATGATGACAATAAATTTTAACCCTTGGGGGAAAATAAATATTAATGAATCCTTATTAATATATAATCAAATAAATAAATAAATTGGACTGAGGGTACAGCTTTTCCTCACAGAAGCATTCCAATTAATATATGTAAAACAAAAGAGGCATTTAGATGATCATCATCAACCCAATATTGCAGAAAGGTTTGTGGGTTGATCAATGGAGGTGCAGTAAAGAATTTAACTTTTCAAAGAGAGATTTGGCATTTGCCTTCAGCTTCTGTGAGGTAATCTCTAAGCCTTGGGGATGTTTTGCCTGATAGGAGTGTTTTTGTTTGCCTGGGAGCCCTGGTTCATGCTGGGTAGTCTAACGGTGTGATTTAGACTGGGGACAGTGGATCACTTGTGGTATCAGCTTGAGCTTCAGAGAGGATGGGGACTAAGGTCAGTTATGTCAGTGGCCAAATAGGCTTATGTGATTCAGCCATAACAGTGACTTGAATACCAAGGCTCAGGTGAGCTTCCCTGGATGGCAATGCTCAGTGCATTTTGTTACACATCAATGTGGGAAAACAAAGCTGTCCATGACTCCACAGTGATAGAATAAATGGAAGCTATGTGTTTGAAACTTTCCTGGACTCTGCTCTGTGCATTTTTCCTTGGCTAATTTCAATCTCTATCATTTAGTTTCAATAAACTGTAACTGTGAGTGTAACAGCTTTCCATGACTGCTGTGAGTTCTTCTAACAAATTATCAAACACGAGGGTGGTCTTAGAGACTGCCAAATTTGTAGTTGGTGTCAGAAAGGAAGGTAGTCTTATGGACTATGTTCCCTCCAACATTTCAATGGGGATAAAAAACAATTGGAGCAAAAGCTTGAGAGAAACTGAATATCTGGATTGTCTAGAGGTATAGCAATCAATATTTTTATTAATTACAAAGAAAAACCAGTAATGGCTCACATTGGAGAAACCCAGCAGATGCCATCTTAACTAAAAGATCAAGGATAGGTCATTAATAATAAGACATAGTGACAGCATGAAGCATTCTACCCACCAGTAATATGCTGCACTGAGGATTTGACAAGGAATAACATTGCTTCTATGTTTTTCTTCCAAAAATGCATATCACCAAAATAATCAAGAGATTAATGTTAATGTTAATCAACATCAAACAAACCAAAATTGAGTACGATTTCACCAATAACTGATTAGGCTTTTCAAATATGTCAAGTCATGAAAAATAAGAAGAGACTGAGGAATTGACAGTTTGGAGAAGACTAAGAAAACATAATGACTATTTGCAATTTGGTATCCTGGCTTGCTTCCTGGTACAGGAAAAAAAAAGTCATGAATGAAAAAACCCATAAACTCTGAATAGCATCTGTATTTTGGTTAAGAGTACTGTGTCAGTGTTAATGATTTTAGTTGTGATAATTATCCTCTGGTATACAATGTGTTAACATTATTGAAAGTTGGGTCAAAGATATATGAGAACTCTTATTTTTATAACTTTTGTAAGTCAAAAATCATCTCAAAATAAGAAAGAATGAAAGAAAGTAAAAGAGAGGAAAGGAAGGAAGGAAGGAAGGAAGGAAGGAAGGGCCAGAGGGAGAAAGGAAAAAGAAAATATAAAAGCTCCATAATTTAATAGCATATAAATTATAATCAGACACCTGCTTCCAAGCAACTTTGATTTATGAATCAAGAAACCACAATTTTATTTACATATGCTTTTCTTTAATTCTTTTAGATCTCATCCAAAGATTGTTATGAGCTGGAAGCATCTAATATATACAAATGCTTCAGTTTCACTCCAAAATAAGTGAATCAAAATATCTCACTAGGGGTTAAGACTGACTATCAGAAAGTATTAATAGGATCTGCAGTTAACTGCTCAGATAGGTTTGAGAACACCCTAGTTTCAACCATAAATTACTTATTGAACTATGGCAAAGGAAAATACATATAAAATCTTAGAAACTATTGTTAATCGAATATATATCAGAAATGAAGCTAACACATTTCTGTGTTTCTAATGAAATTTTATGGCAAAATAGCATTACATTTTTTTCACAACTTCTCTACAACATCTGTTGTGTAAAGTAAGATAGATGTAAACATTTAAAAAGCATTTTCCAAAAAAAATAAATGTCTGAGTTATAATCAACTTTGTATGAGAGACATAGAAAGATAACAAGAAGAATATATTTTTAAAAATAAATATTACTATTATGGAATTATTAGTGATACCAGACTTCGGGTTCTTGGATCCTAAGTCAATAGAAATTGAGGCGAGACCAGAAAGACTTATCCAGGTAAGACTTTTACTGGGACTTTTTAGTCAAACATAAAGGCAGGCAGTGAAGGTGAAGGGGGCAACCAGACTGGCTCTCTGAACAAAGGGCTGAGGAAATTTTATGGGATTGTAAACAGAGAGGCAGGTGTCAGTCCTGAAGTCATCACACATTGAGGCGGGGCTCTGTTGGTGGCTGTACAGTCTGTGGTCATGGTTCTTCATGCATCGCATGAATCATCAGCACGTTAAATCTCCATCTTGAGATTGAATTTTTAGCATTAAAATGAGATTATAATGAGGGGAAAGTCAGGGTAAGGTGAGTATGGGAGGCTTTTCTGGTTTGAGGCCGCTAGATTTGGAGAGGTCGGGTTTCCTTGCAGTCAGGTTCCTTATCAGCTGGTGTCAGCATCTTGCTTCAGTGGTCCTGGAAGACTTGACTCAAGAGAAACACAAGTTGGGCCCCTCCTTATCTGGGTATGGACTGAATTCCAGTGGCTAGGAGGTCATTTTTTTTCTCCCTCTTTCTACTGTTAATTACACTGGGTCATGCTGCCCCCTGTTACCTCCCTTAGTCAGAAGTGAAGTCCAAGTCCTGTCCCTATACTGTCCCATTATCTCCAAGCATCCAAGTTAACAATAATCTGAGGGTTCATCAGTATAATATCCTGAATTTTAATATGTGACATATATTCTTAAAAATTGCTTAAAATGCAGCCTTACATTTTGTAAAATGTTATAGAAGATGTTCAGGTCGTACTCCTCTTTTCTACTCTTTTCAAAAAACTAAAATTGAGAGATTAGATTGTGAATCAACAACTAGAAAGGACTTTTAAAAATTATGTAAAGCAATATAATGAAACGACTCAAAGAGCTGGAAAAAGAAGAACAGACCAGCCCCAAACCCAGCAGAAGAAGTGAAATCAACAAGATCAAATCAGAACTAAACGAAATTGAAAACAGGGAAGCTATTCAGGAGATTAATAAAACAAAAAGTTGGTTCTTTGAAAAAATTAACAAGATCGACACACCACTGGCTAAGCTAACGAAAAGCAGAAAAGAGAAATCTCTAATAAGCTCCATCAGGAACAAAAAAGGAGATATCACAACTGATCCCAAAGAGATACAAGATATAATTTATGAGTACTACAAAAATCTTTATTCACACAAATTGGAAAATGTGGAGGAAATGGACAAATTTCTACAAACACACAGCCTCCCTAGGCTCAACCAGGAAGAAATAGATTCCCTGAACAGACCAATCTCAACAGCTAAAATAGAAACAGCAATTAAAAATCTCCCTAAAAAGAAAAGTCCCTGTCCAGATGGCTTCACACCCAAATTTTACCACACTTACAAAGAA